>PVIW01001481.1:0-294222 GCA_004026585.1 Noctilio leporinus | reverse complement strand
TCCTTCTCCTTCTTCTTACAAAATATCAGCTTGCTCGACTGAAGCATATTTATATTTAAAAGCAATTTCTTTGTCCATTTTAAATCCTTATGTAAGATAGGTAGAATAATGTTACTAATACTCTATAGGGAATTGAGACAGAGGAATTTTGACTTACTTATGGTGACAATCGTACTGCAGCAAACCTAGGAAGATTTGCTTTCTCCCAGGTCTCAGATGCTTGCCACAACTTTGTTTAGCCTGTGATTGGGCTTTGACTAGCCTGTGACTTGAAAAGAACATAATTTTAATGGTCAGACCAAAGCACCAGAGGTACCCAAGTTTTATGATATCCAGCTGCAGAATGTATCATCATGTCTCTGAGGCCTCACTTACTTACTGAGATCATTGTTCAGTTTTGGTGTACCATCTGTTGTCCGAGTCTTCCTAAATGATTTTCTGGGCTGGCTTCCCTTCTCACTGGGAATAGAGGAGTTGTCAAAAGCCCGGTACATTCTTTTCTGCATCGTAAAGCCATCAGGACATAATAAGGGAAAATTCTTCAACAACAATTGATTTGTTCAACTATCATTCAATTTGAAGTACTCTCTTTTTATTAAAAATTACTTTAAAGTTGTTGGATGCCAAGCTTTGGGCTTCTTTTTTCTTTTCTTTTCTCTTTCTTTCTTTCTTTCTTTCGAGTATACATTCATATATTTTACATCCTGACTTTAGCAAGTTTCTATAATTAGATTGTAGTTTGATAAACTACCTCAGGATAGAATTTATTAGAAACTTTTATTTAACATTGATTCTTTTTAGATATTTGTACATTCTGATACCTAAATTAAAAAATGAAGTTGATAAAACCTGAGAGTCTTGAGCTTTCAGAAAGTGTTTTAAACCGTTGCTCAGAGTCTAGGCATTTGGAAAATCTACTTCATGTTTGTCTCTAGCTCCTTCCCCCTCTGAATTTTAAGTCTCCTTTGTGTTTAGAGGAAAGTTGCAACCATATGTTTCTGATTCATTTATAACTAACATTTAGAGTTAGCTCATGAAGCTATTGTTTTGTAAGAGCATGTACTTTAAAGTTGTATGCAATCCATTTTAAGCCCAATTTCTTCTTTGAACAAAGAAATAATTCTTTTTTAAACTTCACAATTCTTTTTCAAACTTTACCTTAAAAATTAAAAATTGGTTTATTGTAAGATGCTGAGCCATTGACAATGCTGAAGGCATTGCATTGCCCATGTCAGTCTCTCCAGGTTTGCCTCAGAATCAGTTTATATCAGAATCTGTGAGCATGTCATTGGATTGTTAGGCTGTGCTCGACCCTTTTGCAATTGATGTTTCTCCAGAAGCTAAAGAACATTCATTTACCTGACTATGCACTTATTTGGTTATTACAAATTTTTAGAAATCAAGACAATAGTAGTTCCATGTGGAAAGTTTAACACCTTTGTAATCCCAAGAAAGAAACAGTTTATATGGATTAATTGCAGGCCAAAATATAAAGGAAACAAACAAACAAAAATAGAAACTTTGGGAAACTAAATCGCTGGAAGAGTGCAGAAAAAGGTAAGGGTGAGGTGAGCAACAAATATAACAGTGGTTCTAAACCTGGTTAATATTAAGAGTCACCTGGATAGTTACTTGTTTCAAAACTACAGATTTCTGGGCCTTAAGATGGGTTAGATGGGCATCTGTATTTTTAAAGCTCCTCATATGATTTTGAGGATCAACTTAGTTACTGAAAACAATTGTGAATTCTTCACACACACACATACAAATGCACAATTATCAAGAGGAAATTGAAGTCCAATCTAGGCCACAATATTCTATCCTCATTCCTTGGACTCTGCCCTACTTCCAACTTTAAGAATAGATTTCAGGTAAATCAGCAGATTTATTTCTGCATTGGTCTACACCATATAGAGTATTTCTTCCACCAGGTCTCAAACCAGGGCCTGAGGTGGGAGAACAGACCACCACGGATGGCTATTAAGATCTCTAATTGTGGAGAAGTATTTCTCTGGCATTTCTTTAATCTTTCACTTCCAGCTCACGACTTTACTATGTGCTTAATGATGACAGTTCAGTATCATCACTGGGGCATTGACAGATGCTTAAATCCCTTAAACCAGGATTATATGATGTACATTTCATTGCCTTTAGGAATCTTGTCAATGCTGGCAATGGAATTTCTCAATTGTCTAAATAGAGTTCAATAACCAGGTTGGTGGTTGCTCCAATTCCAGTGTGTGAGGTAGAACCCTGGCTGGGAAGTTCATTCCAGCCAGGAAGTGTCTTCTCAACCTCTGCCTTGAGGAACACCCAGCACCAAGCTTGACTTTGTCTCAAGATAATGTGTGGGAACAGATCCAACTTGATTTTAGCAATTAAATTCTTCACATAAAAGTTCTTACAATTTTATTAGACTAGCACTTTTCAACAGCCATTAATGAGCCAAGTCCTCTGCAATTTTATAAATAAAGGAGTTCAGACTATGATTATGTGTAAATCCTCCCCAAATAACCTACTCTAATCAGAAGGTATGGTATGAAATAGAAAACAATAATGTTTTGGAAAATGATGACATTCTGTAAATAAAATCTGGGAGTAGAAGTTCTTAGCAAAACTAATGCTCAAGTAGCATGCCTCAGTTTATTGCCCCATGAATCAGAAATTACTTCTTCCTTGTTCTTATGCTTCTGAACCGTGACATTGTTAACTGTGAACACTCCACAGGTACCTAGACTCTTAATACAATAAGCCAAAATGAACATAAATGATTGAAGAGGAAAGCAAATTAGTTTCCTTGAAATTTTCCGGAGAATTGAATTTACGTTAACTAGAATATATGAGGCTGTCAAAGGTTATGGGAGTTCGAGAATGGGAGAAGTAGAATAATTATTATTATTAATTATTATTATTAATCCTTACTCAAGGATATGTTTATTGATTTTTATAGAGAGAGGAAGGGAGAGATGGAGAAACATTGATGTGAGAGATAAACATCAATTAGTTGCCTCCCTTACATGCCCCCACTGGGGCTCGAACCTGAAACCTAGGTATGTGCCTTACTGGGGACTGAACCCATGACCTTTTGGCACATGTGATGATATTCTAACCAACTGAGCCACCTGGCTAAGGTAGGAGTGGAATTATTTATTTATTTAAAGATTTTATTCATTATTTTTCAGAGAGGGGGGAAGGGAGAGAGGCAGAGAGGAAGAGAGACATCAATATGTGGTTGCCTTTCACCTGCCTCCAGCTACAGACCTGGCTGGAGACATGGCTTGCACCTTAGTTATGTTGCCCTGACTGGGAATCAAACCAGCAACCCTGGGGTTCGCAGGCTGGCGCCTTATCCACTGTGCCACCAGCCAGGGCTAGAAGTGGAATTATTATGACTTTCATGTCCATAGGGACTTTTGTGTTCCCTAGGTGATAACAAACAGTGAAAGTATATGTTGACAAAGAAAACCTACCTTGTTGCTGGAACTGTTTTACATTCAGCTTCTTTCATGACTTTTCCCATCTCCAAGGAGTGATGAATACTCTGAATCTGCTCCCAGAATTCTTTCCAACCCATCCCTCCCTTTGTCTGATAACCTTCCAACCAAATATCAGAAAAGTGTAAAGATATTCATGTAAAGATATTCAAGTGTCCTGCTTAGAAAGATATATGGGCTACTGATGTTGTCCAGCAAAATACCTTGATAGGGTATTTTGGTTGTGTTAGGAAAAAAAAAAAAAAAAAAAAAAAAGACAGAGCAGAAAGAGAGCAAGAAAGAGGGAATGAGGAACTCAGAAAAATCAGAAACATTGGGCTTTAAGGAGATCAAGAGAGAGAGAATAGATTACCAACATGTGGCTATTGGAGCTGGCAGAGGTTATGGGCAAGGGCTTTTTATAATAGCAATGTTTAATATCACATTTTAAATCATTTGCTGTACTGTTCAGTGCTAGAACATAAGCCCCATGAGGTACCACTGAACTTTAATAAGATTCAGCTATGCACACCTCCTTGTGGTAATGATCATTTGGTAGAAGAATGAAACTTATATGGGGCTGTATTCCACATTAGGGCCAACCTACAGTGGTAAGATTGTTATAGGATCTGAGACACTGGGTAGAGTCAGAATTCAGACAAAATAGGATGTCAGAGCAAGAGGGGAATTAAGGGAAACTAGGATCCTGAGATCACTCTACTCTTATCTGAGTTGCTATCCCATATGGCCCACTAAGATAATCTTTCCACTGGTCTTACTATTCTCTCTTTTGTCCTGCTATAGTCCATTCTCTACAACAGCATCTGAGCAGAACTTTGTAAAATGTAAATTACAAGATGGAGGAATAGGGCTATCCTATCATTATTCTTGTGTAGAACATTGATTTTGACAACCTATAGATGAGAGTACCTTAGTAGGAGTCTACTAGTTCAGTGGAGAAGTTCCAGTGCATTCTTGGAAAAAAAAAAATCCAAGAATAGCTTCATTGAAGAGGGTAAGAAGAATATTTTCACTTTATCCATGCTACTTCTTCCCCAAAGCACCACTTTAGTGCCAAGATAGACTCCCTCAGCCTGTGATTTTCCCACAAGGAAAAGTGAGAGCATGGTGAATGAATGACCAGCTTCTCTGACTATGTGGGATACTACTCAAGAGACCTACTTCTTTTTCATCCCACTCAGACTTATTGAGGTGATTGACATAGCTGTTGGGCTGGGAAGGTTTATAACAACCAGGACTCAGAACTCATCAATGGGCTATGAATCTTAATACCATGCTTAGTAGATGCCACCAGGAAGCTGCACACAAGCTATTTGGGACTTATCACCTATAGACCAACCCATGCCTCACTCATCCCACAGGTTGTCTTCCCAAGTGCACTCCTGCAGACAGTGAGTGCAAACTTTTATAGATGCCATGAGCACACAGGAAGGTGGCCCAACTTTGTAGGATTGGGAGAAGGCAACATACTTGAGCACAGCATGGCACTCCCCCTGGATGCTCTCAGCACCAGTCTGACTTTGCAAGATTGATAGAAGGCATATAGTTTAAAGAATTTCTTCTGAAGAGAGAACAAGTATGGACACACAAAAAAATATATAGGCCAATTTCTCTGATGAATATAGATGCAAAAATCCTCAACAAACTATTAGCAAATTGAATTCAACAGCACATTAAAAGGATCACACACCATGATCAAATGAGATTTATTCTTGGGATGTAAATATGGTTCAACATATACAAATCAATAAATGTAATATACCATATTAACAGAATAAAAAATCCAATGGTTGCTTCAGAAGATACATTAGACATAAGACAGTATCCTTTCATAATAAAAACTCTCAGAAATTTATACCTAAAAGGAATGCATCTCAACATGATAAAGGCAATCCCTCTGTAGGCATCCTACTCAATAGTGAAAAACTGAAAGCTTTTCCTCCAAGATCAAGAATGAGGTACCACTCAGTTCAGAAGAACTGGCCCATTCTCACCATTCTATTTAACATGGTTAGTTAAGGAAAAGAAAGAAAAGGCATCCAAATTGGAAAGAAAGAAGTAAAATTATCTCTTCTTGCAGATGACATGATTTTATAATAGAAAACCATAAAGACTCCACTGTTAGAAGTGTTAAAACATTCAATGAAGTTATAGGATACAAAGTCAACACATAAAAATAAGCATTTCTATGCCCTAACAACAAACCACCTGGAAAAGCAATTTAGAAAACAATTCCTTTTACAATAGCATCAAAAAGAATAAGATACTTAGGTGTACATTTAATCAGAGAGGTAGAAAATCTACATGCTGAAAACTATAAAATACTGATTTAAAAAATTGTAGAAAGCACAAGTAGAAAGATATTCCATGTTCATGAATTAGAAGAATTAATATTGTTAAGCACCCCATACTACTGCCCAAAGCAATTCACATATTCAATTCAACATCTATCAAAATTTTAATGGCATATTCCATGAAATAGATAAAATAATCCTGAAAGTTCATATGGAATCACAAAAGATCTTGAATAGCTGAAATACCCCTTAGCAAGAAGAACAGAGTTGGAAGTTTCAAACTTTACAGTTTTAAATTATATTACAAAGGTACTAATCAAACCAGTATGGTATTGGCATAAAAACAGACAAACAGACCAATGGAATTTATGAGAATATCCAGAAATAAAGACATACATTGTCAATTAATCTTTGATGAAAGCACAATGAATCCACAATGGGGAAAGGGTAGCCTCTTGAATAAATGGTGTTGGGAAACTGGATATCTACATGCAACAGAATTAAATTGGAATCTTATATTACACTATATTCAAAAAATCAACACAAAGTGTACTAAAGACTAATACATAAGACCTGAAACTATAAAAGAAAACATAGGGGAAGAGCTCCTTGACATTAATCCTGATGACAATTTTTGCATTTGGTACCAAAAACATGGGCAACAAAAGCAAAAATAAGTAGGATTATATTAGACTAGAAGGTGTCTGCACAGAAAACAATTAATAAAACAAAAAAATAACTTTCACAATGGGAGAAAATATATGAAAATTATCTGTCTGATAAGGTGTTAATATCCAATATATATAAAAACTCATGCAATTCAATAGCAAAAACAATTAACCCAATTTAAAAAATGGGAAAAAGGCCTGCATAGATATTTTTCCAAAGAAGGCATACAAATTACCTACAAGTATGTGAAATGTGCTCAACATCACTAACAATCAGGGAAATGCCAATCAGAACCATGAGATGTCACTTCACACCTGTTAGGCTGGCTATCATCAGAAGACAACCAATAACAACTGCTGGAAAGGACGTGGACATGAGGAAACCCATATGCATTGTTGGGGAATTATAAATTGGTGCAAACACTATGGAAAACAGTATAAAGTTTCCTCAAAAAAATTTAAAAAACCCATATCTATCATATGATCCAGTAATTTCACTTCTGGGTATTTATGAGAAGAAAACAAAAACACAAACTTAAAAAGATATATAAGCCTTGGCTGGTGGCACAGTGGATAGGCGCTAGCCTGCTAACCCAAAGGTCTCTGATTTGATTCCCCAGACAGGGCACATAACCAGGTTGCAAGTCAGGTCTGTCTCCAATCAGGTCTGTAGCTAAAGGCAGGTAAAATGCAACCATACATTGATGTTTCTCTCCTTTTCTTCCTCTCTCCTGGCCCTTCTCTCTAAAAATAATGAATAAAATCTAAAAAAAAAAAAAGGTATATAAACCCCCATGTTAATTGCAGCATTATTTACAATAACCAAGATATAAAAACCTAGGTGTGCAACAATAGGTGAGTTTTACATATGTATATAATATACAGATATTTTATATATATATATACACACACACACAGATATACATACATACATACCTTGGGCAGCATATATACATATACATGTATCCAGCCATGTAGTATGAAAAATAGAGACATTTATTGAAGAATATACAAGATACAAGAAACATTGTACATGGGACAATGATGCCTCAGTCCCCTTCAAAGTAGGCACCTTGGGACCTCACACAGTTGTCCCAGTTGCCATCAGCTATCCCATCATATTTTCCTGAATATCATCGAGGGTCTGAAATCTCTTCCCTTTCAAAGGTGATATGAATTTTGAGAAAAGCCAGAAGTTGCAGGGTACCAAATCATGGCTGTAGGGATGCTGAGTCATCTGGGTGATTTGATATTTCAAAAAAATATTTGGACGAGGTGTGATGCATGAGTGGACATGTTGTGATGAAGCTGCCAATCACCAGTTTCCTTCTGAATCATTTGAATAGTTTCTGAGAAGAATGTTCAAGTTTAATGAAAAGTTTGGTGCAAATTCCTTGCTCTATTTGCTCAGTCATTTTGAATGTGAATGCTCACTCAATGGTGTCCACTGCCCCCACTAACTAGCAGAGTGAAGTTGTCCTTGTTTACTCATGCATATTCCAGTACACTCACCTTGGCTTCCAGGTTACATTGATGTCATGGAAACCATCTTTGTTATATTAACATGGTTGGACTTTTTCAGAACAGACCATGTATAATGGAATATTACTCAGCCATAAAAAGGAATGAAATCTTGCCATTTGTGATCATATGAATGGACAAGTATTAAAAAATCCCACATCTATTAACTTCTTTCTATTCTTTACTCTGCTTCATTTTTCTTCAGAGCTCTTTTCATCACCTTCAATTTTTTTTTTTTTTTTGTACAGCAAAAGCATGAAGTGTCCATTCCTTTTTTATTTTTTTTTAATATTTTATTTTATTTTTTTTAGAGAGAAGGGAAGAGAGAGAGGCAGAGAGGGAGAGAGACATCAATGTATGGTTGCCTTTCACCTGCCTCCAGCTATGGACCTGGCTGGAGACCTAGCTTGTAACCTGGTTATGTACCCTGGCTGGGAATCGAACCAGCAACCTTTGGGTTCGCAGGCCTGCTGCCAATCCACTGAGCCACCAGCCAGGGCTTCATCACCTTCAATTTTATTTATTTACTGTATAGCTCTGACTTTCTGTGATTGTCAGCTTCTAAAATGGTTCCCAAGATCCCTGTCTTCTGGTATTTATTTATGCCCTTGTGCAAAATCCTATCCTACTGAGTGTTGGCTAGACCTAGTAACTCCTGTCTAATGAACTGAATTCAGCAAAGTAATGGGATGGTTACAAAGACTGTGAGTTCTATCTTGCCTTCTATTGTTTCTCACTCTCGCTCTTGCTCTCGCTCTCTGGGAGTAATTGCTCTGGAGGCACCACATAGTCATGTTGTGAGTAACTTGTGGAGAGGCCCGCATGGCAAAGAACTGATGTCTCTCACCTATTGCCAGCAAGACCTGAGATCTATAAACATCTACATGAGTGAGTCAGATTCTCTCCCATTTGGGCCTTGAGATGACAGCAGCTCCAGCAGACACTTTGTAGCCTTGTGACCCTGAATCAGAGGCCTCCAGCTCACCCTCAGAAACTATGAGATAATAAATATGTGTTGTTTGAAGTAGCTAAGTTATGGGATAATTTGTTAAAGAGCAATTGATAACTAACAACCCTGGAATGTAAGTTCCATGGTGGGAGGGACTATCTCCATCTTGTTTGGCACTCTCTCCCAAGTAGGTAACATCGATTTTAAATGAGTAATGACTATGGGGGTTGGGTGAAGGACGCTGTGTTTCAAAAACTATGTGGGATAGAAGTTTGAGCCAATGTTGTTTGAGGATAAGTTTGTTCTTAGAGTCCAAAGTGACTCTAGAAGTGTTAGGAGTATGCAAGTAGAAGAGGTTCTGGTAATCCCAGACTCATAGTATTGATCTCTTGACCGTGATTATTGACTCTGGTCCATATTGCTTAGCAAACTTGCACTAAGTGCCTGGGTAAGCTCAAGCTGAAGGTGACAAAAACTTGATACAGTCACTCTGTGTATTTGGAAAAATGACTCAAACCTCCCACATTTTCCTCATCTGTAAAGATATCACAGGGATGCCGGTAACACACAGAATAAAATAATGGGCTTTGGCTTGTTCTCAATATATGATGGTCGTCTCCCCCTCAGCAACTTTAGTATATGAGGAGATAAGATTCACACATCAAAAAGATAACTAACGTGGTAGTAATGTCTGTAATGCTAAGTACCAGATGTTTTTGAAGTAGGAATTATGATGGAATAATTATTTTCTGGTTCTTCCTTCTGCAGTGTGGTGTGTTGAAAAGATCACCAGAAAACTTCATAGTCTTCCTTATTAAGATTTGAAAGAAAATAAAACTATTGGCAATGGTTAATAATTCCAACTTTGCTGGTGAGACCTGGAAAATGTAGCCAAAAATGATGAGAGTATAACAGATTTACTCCTACTACAGATTAATTATCATGGTGATAATTTCATATGGTTTGGGGAAAATTCACTGTTCATAAAGTCTAAGCATCCATTTCCAGGAAAGATAGAGCAGGATCTCTCAATCCAAACCTCCACTGGAGGAATCACACTGAAAATGATGCTTTGCTTCTTATGGCTTCCTCTAAATTATGTAAAGAGTTCTTTAGGTTTCAAAGGAAAACTACTACTAAAAATAATTATAATAAATATATTCTTTTGTTATGTACTAATATTTAGATTGTGAGCAGCTCTTTTGGAAGGCAGGGGGAAAAATGGATAAGAAATCATCTAAGAAATTTCCAGCTTTCTGAAAGAAATTTTACTTAGAAAGGAAACTAACAGCATAATAGGAACCACATTGGGATCAGCACATCCAATACTATGGAGAAAAAGTGACTATAGCTGTCTACACATATAGGTGGGTCATTCAAGCTGTTGTGAAAATTCCACTCTCTGTCTGAGGTCTGTGTGTCCACATGGTGACAAATGAGCCAAGCAGGGCTTTCGAGGTGTCGGCGCCACCAGTGAGTGCCAGATGGAATGTGGTGAAAGTTCTGATTTGTACCTTTCAGACCAGAAGTCCTTGCCAAAATGGATGGGTCCTTCTGGCCACCTCTTGTAAGTACAGCCACAGGTATTCAGTTGAAACCTGTGGGTGAGAAAGACATAAACAGGTGCTATAAATTTGTCAGACCAGGAAGCCACAGGCCGTTTAGTAAATGGTAAATCCAATGGTCCAGAAAAACAAAGGGGTCTCTTTTCATCAGAATGATCAGGCTTATTCAACAAATATTTATTGAGCGCCTACTCTCTGCCAGATATAATAGAGACCAATAAGGTCTCTTATGTAAAGAGTGAGGTGAGGGAGCAAAACTCCCAATCACCCGGGATGGTGTGGACCTACCTGTGCACTGCAACCTGATGGAAAGGAAGAGCCAGTGTCCTGGGGACAGGCCCAACTGCCTGAGCACTGTGGTGTTATTTCTGCCCACCACCCTAGTGGGGCTGCTTTCATAAGGTGAGATTTCCGCCTTGGCTTGTTCAGGCAAGCCCTTTCATATTTGGGGGGAAATACAGCTTTTTCTGTAATAGTTCACAAACAAGTCAATAGTCTCAGTGGCAATGAAAAAAGCATCACTTTTAAACTGAAATATGAGTTTATATCTTTGAATAGTGACCATTGAGTCATAAAGCTAAAAGGAATGTTGAAAGTTAATGTACTCAACACATTCCTGGCTTACACTGCTCTAAGAAAGGTGGAAATATCTCTAATTAAAGCAGACCTTCTGAAGAAAGGCCATTGCTCTTTGTAATAACATAGTGTTGTGTTTTGTTGCCTTCACAGTTAATGATTTTTAATCATATTTAACCTAAGCCCCTTCAGCAGCATTTTATATCTATTTAAAAATAGACATTGTGCCCCTGGATAGTTGAACAGTAGTTGATTACAAGCCTTTGATGATAACAGTTATGTAATTGTCACCTTAGTGTTTTTCAGATCCAATTCCTTGTCATTTGTTCTTGGTAACACTAGTGCTTGTAAACAAGCTTGCTCAATGGAATGCCAAGAAGGATGGTATTGAGGTACCGGGCACTGAACTAAGTGCTTTATCTAGGTTATCTCTATCATGGCAAACGAGCCTTTGAAGTAGTGTCAATAATTTCCAGCATTTATAAATGGAAAAACTGAGGCTTTCAGCGAAGTTTGTACTTTGCACGAGACCACGGCTAAGAAGTGGTAGAACTAAAATGTGAATAGATAACAGTGCCAGTTAATTTTCCAATTAATGGTAGAGATAAGACTGCCTACCTTTTATGCTAATAGATCCCAGTGTTAAATTGAGTGTTGATTAATCAACATATTACAAAAATAAACTTGGTGATTTTCTAATGCTCATGTGCTACTCAGGTATTTGCAAAACCAGGGGACTATTTTGCCAAATGCTTACTCTTTTTCTAACTATAAGCTCTTATTTAAACCTTTGTTTAATTTGCAGCTTCAAATGCACAAAAATAATGGCTGGTGCATCTAATACTTTTGTTATTTTCTTTGGACATTCAAGTCTTCACACTTACCTGCTTAACTCAGAAGTTCTTAATCTTGGCTGAATATTAAAATCACTTAAGGCAGCTTTTAAAGATCCTGATGCCAAGGCTACACCCAAGACTAATTAAATTAGAATCTCTGCGGGTGATATCCCAGTGATTACCATGAACATCTCAGGTTGAAACCACTTATTTAAATAATTCCTCCTTGGACTTTTTCTGTACTTTTTCTTGACTTACATGGGTTATAGCCTGATAAACCCATTGTAAGTGAAAAATATTGTCAGTCAAAAATGCACTTAATACATTTAACCTATTGAACATCATAGCTTATCCAAGCCTACATTAAAGGTAGGTGCTCAGAACACTTATATTAGCCTATGTCGTCCAATTATATTGACTTTTATCCCAAGAGTAATTGCCTTCTTTTCTTCACCAGAAGGAAAAAACATGGGTGGACATTTTGTAGAAATGATGGGATACAAAAACAAAACAATATCCAAAAATGCTGACAACACAGCACACTGTAGAGTATCAGTTGTTTACCCTGGTGATCGCCCTCCTGGCAGGGCTGTGACTCACTGCCACCATTCAACCTATTGTAATGCATGTCACTACCCTGAAAAGATCAAAATTCAAAATTTGAGGTACAGTTTTCACTGAATGCATATTATTTTTGCACCATCATAAAGTAAAAAAAAAAAAAAAAAATCCTAAGTCAAACCATCCTAAGTCACGGACTGTCTATATCTATGTCACCTACGGCCTATTCTGGCTTTCACTCATCTAGCTAAAACTATGAGATGCCCAATTCAGTACCCCTTCCCAAGTGCCATTTTATTACCTGCCTTTAATACAGAGGCAGAAGAAGCTGAATAGTCTCTTTCCCATACTTCTTTGAAGATGGAAAAGCTATGTGATGCAGTTCTGGCCAATGACAAGAAAGTAACCGCCTATTAAGAGCTTCTGGGAAGGCTAGATAGACATCCAGGTGTTTCCAATAATGAGTTAGTTCAGGTAGTTGGACTTTTTACTTTTAATTTGATGTTTCCTATATATCTGAATGTGTCGGTAGGTAGACATAGATTGAGCATGTGACTTGAATCAAAGGTAATTTAAAGGGGAAATCAAGGAAGAATTTTAGAGGTTTGGAGCTCATGAAGAAAGTGTCCTGAGAGAAGGTAAAGGCTAAGAAATTTGAAAATGCTAAGGTTTTCTTTAAATTCCAGGGGAAGGTGATATGATTCCTTTTAAAATGTTTGTCAGACATAACTTTTGTATTAGACATACGATATTTATAGGGAGAAACTCAAAGATTATATGCAATATAAAGCTTCAAGGAGCAGGTATATTTACAATATGTGTGTGCATATACGATATATCTGTTCATTTTTTGTGTGACTCTTTATTGGAGTTATAGTGTACGTAATACAGAAAAGTGCACTTATTATTTAAAGAAAAAAAAAAGAGCTCAAGGAATTTTCACAAGGTAGCCCATCTTTGTACTCAAACCCAGGTCAAAAAAACAGGACATTATCAGAACTCTGAGTTCCCTTGTTTTCCCTTCAAAGGACTACTCCATGACCAAGGATAACTTGACTGCCATTTCTTTTCTTCTTTTTTACTTTATTTTATTTTATTTTTTGTATTTAAAACAAACCTATGTGTGGAAGCACAATGTCACCTCTTCTCCAGCTTTCACATGCCTCTGTTGAGATGGGGAAGTCAAACCTGTTCTGTGGCATATTTAATTATGGGAAAATGAATAGAATGAAATAAAATCCAGACCAGCAAAGCAAAGATTTAAGTTGGCTTCACTTTTCATATAATTGTGATGCCGGCAGACACTCAATAAACATATCAACATTGTTAAAATGATTTACCAGCCAAATAGTTGAATGTAAAATATTATCAATACAGGTGTCATCATTGATCTTTCTTGGGTCTCACTGCTGAAGAATGGGGCTGCTAGATGATTTCAACAAACAATCCTTGACAGGAAACCAAAGGCAACAAGGCACGGGGACAGACAGCTGACAAATGCAGTATGGGGCCATTAAAGCATGTGATGAATTTGCCAGGAAAGTATATATTTGTGCAAGAGGTGAGCTCATATCTCCCATAAATTTGTCAGCCGTGACACAGTGTTCTCCGGCTTGGCATGAGTAATGCCTTGCTATTTGCTGCCTTTGTCTGGCAAAAGCTCTATCAGTCACTCCAGGGTTATTTACAAAGAAACGTGTCTATCAGTTACAAGGACATGACTTTGCCACTAAAAGATAACAAAAGAGGAAATCAGGCAGTGGCCTCTCAGCGAGGGATGCGTCTTTTCCAGACAAGCTCTGGACTGTAGTGAATCAGATGGACGGCAATAGGCCAGGCTGGCCCTGTGCCTAGCATGACCGGTCTTAGTACATTTATCCACACTGATTAGATTAGAAATTATTAATAGGGGGCTACGGAGTAGAGCAAAAGGTCATTTAGAGTTTAATTCTGTTCTCAGATAACTTCATTTCAGCTGATGGGATTGTTATTGTAGGGGTTTTATATGTTTATAGGAAACAATATACTCAATAATGAAGTCATGCCTCCTTCTGCAAGGTCAGGGAAGCTATTGTGTAGCTAGCTTGAAGTCCTCACAATTGTGTTAATTAAGTAACAGTGATTGGGCTTGGTCTCCTCTTGAAATGCATTTAAGGACCTAAAAGCTGCTGAGAAAGTATTCTTTTAATATAAATATATAGGAAAGCAAGTGAGACCAGAAAGCAGCCTTCGATTGAGTAAACAGAAGAGCTGACACAAGCTTTTACTTAAGGAGGAGAGGAGCCTAGTTGGCAGATGTAACTTCTTGCCACATAAATACAAATGTCTTGTCAGTTTCGGATTAAATGTAACAGGTCCTTTTTCTTTACTCAATTCCTGATGAGTCTGAAAGACAAAGTTATAGAATATGATGTTGATGGGATATTATGTCTCATCAGTTCTGTTATTGCCTCTCAGGCCTAACTGTTTGGGGGTAGTAATAGCCCAGTCTTTCTTAGATAAAGAGCCATTTCCTTGGTCTTGACTAATAGATCAGGGCTATTAGTGACAGAGACCTCAGCTCTGTCCTCCCTTTATTGGAGGGTATATAATTCTGACATTAAATTTGCTGAAGGTAGCCCTGGCTGGTGGCACAGTGGTTAGGGCACCAGCCTGCAAACCCAGAGGTTGCTGGTTCAATTCCCCAGCCAGGGCACATAACCAGGTTGCAAGCCAGGTCTCCAGCCAGATCTGTAGCTGGAGGCAGGTGAAAGGCAACCATACATTGATGTTTCTCTCCCTCTCTGTCTATCTCCTTCTTCCCTGTTCTCTAAAGATAGTGGATAAAATCTAAAAAAAAAAAAAAAAATTGCTGAAGGTGGTTCAATTTTGTTCAGAGAGACAAAAATCTTTTACAAAGCAACAATGACTTTAAATGAAGAGTGGGCTCTTGGAAAGCAGTTTATTATCACATGTTTCTTAAAGGTCACCAAAGACCTTTGGGTTCTATTTGTAAACAAATTACCTTCTTTGTCACCAGATGTAGTGATATCCCTTAAAGAGAATTTTGAAGTCAAACTTGATGACTGGAGGTGACTGAGTTTTGTCTTTCCAACTCCCTGCCACCTCCCACACGGACACATGAGAAAACTACCATCCTAAGACAGAACTTGGTTTTCCCAAGAGGACTATTAAATAGAAATGATAACTTCTTAATATAAGTTCTTTTAATACCTCTAAAACCATGGTTTACTATAGCTTTGTGTGTTTCTTCATTGTTATCTGACTCAACCTCTTTTTCATCCATGCATTTGATGATGTTCTTCTCTTCAAACTAAAAAGGTAACCTGGTAAAAGGGCCACATAGCTCCATGCAGTTGTTCTCCAAGCATAGTCCCTGGACTAGCACCATCTGAGAACTTGTTAGAAAGGCAAATTCCCAGGTCTCCTAATTGAACCAGGAAATCTGGGTTTGAATAAGGCCTCCAGGGAATTCTTGTGCAAGCCTAAGTTTGAGAACTACTGGTTTAGTTATTAAACAGTATGAACTTTGGGCAGACTGCCTAAATTCAAATTTTTTAACTTTAAGTCATGTAACCTTCTTGGGCCCCAGTTTCCTCATCAATGAATGAAATAATAACAGCACCATCCATATATTGCTGTGGTGAGATTAAATTGAGCTAATGCATACATTTTAGCTAGTATTGTTCAAATGTTGCCCATTTTCTAACCTTAGATACCTGTCCTCTTTTCTTTTTTAAGATTTATTTATTATTTCCAGAGAGAGGGGAAGGGATAGAGGCAGAGAGGGAGAGAGACATCAATGTATGGTTGCCTTTCACCTGTCTCCAGCTATGGACCTGGCTGGAGACCTGGCTTGCAACCTGGTTGTGTGCCCTGGCTGGGAATCAAACCAGCGAACTTTGGGTTTACAGGCTGGCACCTTATCCATTGTGCTACCAGCCAGGGCAAATACCTTTTCCTCTTGCTAAACTGTCCACTTACCCTCTCTTGAATGTCCTTGCCACCTTCCTTCTGATGTTGCTGAATTATTTTTCTCTAGCTTAATACTGAGTGTCCCCTCACAAATTTACTTTTTCTCTTGAAAAATCAAACGTAATGATGAACAAACAGAGAGTACAAGTGTTTAATTTCCTTAGATCTGGTTTCTATTTTAACTATCATATAATTTCCTTATAGGCCACCTGATATTTATTTTCCAGGCATTGGGCATGTGAACCAGTACTTATTTTCATGGCTGGTATAATTGATACATGGATGGATAAGGGTATATTTTTGCCTTGTCTTCAGTGATGAATCATTCTTGTTTGTTCTAGATGCTTCTGGACTTGTTATCCTGTGTCATTTCTAACTGGTGCCAGTTTTTGACAAATGAGAGCAGCAAGGCTTGGTGTGCTACCTTAGATTGCTATTTTCCCTGAGTGTTTGGATGTAATAATTTTAGAGATGGCCACATGGCTAATGAGTCTTGCCCTCAGGAGCTCAGCACTGAGGGAGCCCTCAGTAGCCTATCAGGTGCCTCCTTTGAAAGTGGTGGAAGTGTGAGAGAGCAAGATGAATGGACATTTGTGTATCATATTCTTTGAGAATTGAATAGAGGATTTATGGTGTTCCCTGGCTTGACACACTTCACACTTGTCATGTTGGCACATTGCATTATACTCTGCTGCCCATGGGGCTTTTGATGATGTTTCAGAAACAGGTAATAGATGTCTCTGTGCTGTATCCCATACATTTGCAGAGAAAGATTCAATATTAAAAACAAAGGTACAGTAGAAACCATCCCTATCTACCAAACAGGAAAGCCTACCTCTGCTCTCTGTTGTCTTGTTCATCCCAACTCCTTACATAGACATAGAAAGCCCTTCTCCTGCTTGAGATGATGCATCTAAAGTAATAATGTAACCCACACCAGTGCTATTTCTCTATTTACATTTTAACATCTACTTAGGGTATAACAACTCGCTATTACTATTGTGGCAGCCATGGTGCAATATGAAGAACACTGGATTTGTGAACCCTTCATTCTAAACCTAACTTCACTGAAGATCTGTTATGTGTGAGTTCAGATGAATGTCTAATGGCAACATCCCAATTACATCATCTATAACATGGGCACCAGAATTCTTGATTAGTCTACCTCTCAGAAGGAATACATGGGAACTCATTCAGAGAAGTATGGAAGTGAGAAAAAAACCACCTATATAACTATTAATGAAACAGTTGCAATACAAATGTATTTGCCTTCAGTTGTGCAGAAAGAACAGAGTGGTTAAAAGGATGAATGAGTCATTTTTTGTTTGTTTGTTTTGTTTTCTTTTTAAGAACGTGGTGAGTGATGGACAGAGGAGGTCTGGATTCCTGTTTTTAGCTCCTGAAAGCATGCTCTGTGATTACTACATCTACCTTAAACCCATGCCCCATGTTCAAAGGGCCACTGCAGCCTGGGCACTGAGGAATTAGCAATAGCACACAGCATTCGAGGTTAGAGGCCTCTGTCCATCTGTTGGGCAGAATCCTACAGCAATTTTGAAAAGGAGCCTCAATAATGACTGTTAACAAATTTCCCACTATCCAGGCAGGAGAGACCACAGATGGGTTTATTTTTATTAAGGAAAAAATTTAAATGTATATTTCTTGTACAACTAAGTTAGTGAACTGAGAGTCTTACTAACTGAGTGTAAGTAATGAACACTATCTGTTTACTATTTTCTTTGAAATTAGGACTCTATTCTATATTTGTAGGTCTTTCTCATGTGTGTCTTATGTTTTATCATTTCAATATCATTAAGAATGAAAGCTTTAAGCCATGGCTGGTAGCACAGTGCATAAAGCGCCAGCCTGGTGAACCAAAAAGGTTAATGGTTCAATTCCCCAGCCAGGGCACATAACCAGGTTGCAAGCCAGGTCTCCAGCCAGATCCATAGCTGGAGGCAGGTGAAAGGCAACCATACAATGATGTCTCTCTCCCTTTCTGCCCCTCTCCCTTCCCCTCTCTCTAAAAATAATAAATAAAATCTTTAAAAAAATGAAAACTTTGATTTTTACTTCTTTGTTATCTTGTCAAATTCTGGCTTATCAACATCAAGTGAAGATAGGTTGAAAACAACTGGAATAAGAGGAAAAGAAAAATTTCTGAGCCTATAGTATCTCATCTCATCTCCCCTCCCAAATAAATTAGGATCCCCTTAAGACATTATGTGTTAGGACTGACTGTAGATATTGCCCAATTCCAACATCTTTGTTCCCATTTAGGGCTTTTCTAGGACTGCCTAAATTTCTTGTGAGGCCCCATGTTAAATCCAGTGATGATGGAATTGCTAATAGTTTACATTTGTGCAATATGCCTGTCTGACATCTTTTCTTTCTTGTTTATGTTACAGGGGTGACATTAGCTTCCTCAATATCCTTCCCAAAAGGTCAAGAATCAATGGCAAAGTCCTGAAAAGCTACATAAGGAACATCACAGAAAGTGGTGGTGGTGAAGACAAGATTGAATTTATAGACCCAGTTATATGTAAGTCCTGATCGAGTATGCACTGTGGTTAACATTTGGGTCTCTACTTTTCGCTCTTGAGTTAATGACAAGGGCACATGTTTTCTTGAACAGCAAAACAAGCTTAGGTAAGTAAATCAAAGTAACTTGTTTTTTGTACATGCTGGCAATGTCTTTGCATAACTTTTCTATTGCAGTATAACAAATTATGCCAAAGGTTAGATTTTAAGATAACACACACTTATTATCTCAATATCTATGCTACAGGAATCCAGACACAGCTTAACTGAACCTTCTGGCTAAGTGTCTCTTAAAAACTGCAATCAAGGTATTAGTCCAGGGGCTGCATTCTCATCTGAAGGCTAGACTGGGGAAGGATCTGCTTTCAAGCTCTCTCACATGGTTGGTGATAGGGTTCAGTTCCTCTCAGGGTATTATTGGACTGGAGGTTTCACTTCCTTGTTGGCTATCAGCCTCAGCTTGCTTCATTAAAGCATGCAAGTCCTAGAAGGCAATAAAGATTAGCTGTTAGCAAGATGGAGGTCACAATATTTTGTGACCCAATTACAATGTGACATCCTATCTCTTTGACCTTATTCTATTTATTAGAAAGCAAGTCACTAGGTCCAGCATACCTTCATGGTGAAGGAATGCCCCAGGAAATGAACACTATGATATGGGGATCATTGGAATCTACCTTAGAAATCTGCCTACCAGAGCCTTCCATATCTGCCTCTAAAATGAGAATCCATCATGATTTTTTAATGTGTCCTGAGCACTGGGTTTGGATGATGTTAAGCAGAATCAAGTTATTTGTCTAGAAAATCCTTAATAAAAGAGTCTACCTTTTGTCTAATTTCTTTCTGTTGTTTCTAAAAATAATTATTTGAAATTTAATAATAATACTACTTCATGCCAGCATCAGAACATAAAATTCTCCTCCATTTTCTAGGAGCCCCTGGAGCATTACTTTGTTGGTGCAATAACTGACTCTCATGGTTCTTGCTCAAGGTTGCTCATTTATTATGCTGGTGGTTTGGGGCCACCAAGAGGCTAGAGTTAGGCTATTCATAGGAGAGAGATTATTAGATTCAGAATTGCAGTGGCCTAAACTTATCTTTCTATGTACCTCATTTCTTCTTTCTGCAAATTATAAGCTCAAATGTCTTTTTCTGAGCTGGCTACAATATAGTTTGGGGATTGGATAAAAATCTGAGCTCTTTATAGAGATGCACTAAATAAATATTGGATGTCATTATTTAGTGAAATGTGCTAGTTCTACAGTCTTCCTTTTCTCTCCATTATATTGCCATTATCTTCTGCCAGGTATTGCTCACAAAAAGCCCTGTTCCCCACCCTGTCTATTCTGCACACTGCAGATAGTAATATTTATGAGATGCTAGTTGGATCATATCACTCCTCTACTTAAAACTCAGCAATCATATGCAAGAATCATCACAATATAGAATCTGTGAACAAAGCTGGATTATATATACACACTGCTAATATATTCAAAGCATATTTCCTGAAGGATACTCTAGAGACTTGTATTAGTAGTTTCCATGTCTAGGGGAGGAAGAGAAGACAGAATCTCTCTTTAATTGTAAACCTTTTGAATTTAAAAGTTTATGCCATGTGACCATAGGACCTACGTACAAAATGAAACAAAACTTTTCCATGGTCCTGGACACCTTGAGGAAAAGTTCAAATTCTTAACCTGGAAGACTCTTATGATTGGTTCCTTTGCCCATGATGCATCATCATCTTCAGCTGCTCCCTGTCTCCACACCCCTCCCCCACAAACAGCCTCTGGTTCAAGCACCTCCCAAGCATGCTTATCTGTGGCCATATGACACAACTCTGCTGTAGACCTACTGAGCCAGGTGCAGGCCCCTACATGTTATGAATCTTGAACTTTTGTCCATATTCTCCTCTCTTCTCAGCATGGTTTCCACCACTCTTCACACAGCTAATTTTCTCCTCATTCTTTAAGAAGCTTTTTCTCCCAACCAGGGCAACATAACCAGGTTGCAAGCCAAGTCACCAGCCAGGTCCATAGCTGGAGGCAGGTGGAGGGCAACCATACATTGATGTCTCCCTCCCTCTCTGCCTCTCTCCTTCCCCCTCTCTCTGAAACTAATAAATAAAATCTTAAAAAAAAAAAAGAAGCTCTTTCTGATTCTTCCACAATGGACCAAGTGCTACTTCCTTATGCAAATTTTGATTATAACATTTATTACATATTTGTGGCAGGTATCAGGCTCAAGCTATAAACTCAGGGATGCAAAAAGTAAATATTACCTATCTTTTTTTATAATAAAGTTCACTTTCTAGGACCACTCCTAACTTAGGTCAAGTTCCTCAGAAGCAGACCCTGAGAGTGAGATTTGTGTGCAATTTACTAAGGAAATGCTTGAGAATAACCAAGAAAGTGGGGTCAGGGGACAGAACCAGTAAGAAGACATCAAGCAGGATTTCAGTTTCTGACAAAGCCTTAGAGAGGGTAGCTTCAGCCCTATTCTTCAGGGCAACATACTACACGGCAAACTCATAATTGTGCTTTAGTGTTTATTGTCTGTGACCCCTAACAAAATATAAACTCTGAGCTCTTGCCCATAGATATATTCCAAGCAATTAGAACAGTGAATGCAAATTGCAGTCATTTATTGAATGAATTAATAAATGGCAAGCCCCTCCTTGTTGTTTCAATAAAACTTGTGAAGCATATTCATTTATTGCTTCCATAAATTATGGGCACCTGTTATGTCCAGGCACTATTTTAGGCCTGGGAATATAATAGTGGACAAAACATTAATAACCCTGCCCTCATGGAGCTTCTAATGGGAAATATGGGAACTGTATCCCCTTAGCACAAAGAAAATCTGCAATGACATTCCAACCCTACCTGCCTTTATTGAGTCCATCCTTAGCAGGGGCCAAGGTCTACATGAGACCTACCACCTCCCATGACTTTCTCTTGGTGGTCTCACCAGTGCTACTAATACCAGTTAATGATGCTGATGACACCAAATTTATTTCCTTCATTCAGACCCTTTCCCAAATGCCAGACTCATCTAGCCAGTTGCTCAAAGAACAAGGTGCAGCCCTCTATACCCTTAGATATTTCCAAAGTGTCTGTCACAGGCACTCCTCTCAGGGGACACACACTGGCCTCTTAATCTTTGCTTCTCCTCTTCCTCTCCTCCTCTTCTCCCTAAGCGATCTTCATCTCGCTGAAAAGATGGTGTTTGGGGTGGGTGGCAGGAGGAGGGCTACACAGGACTATACATCATGCTGAATTCTTCCAAATCTACTGTTTATGGTATCCCCCTTATACTCTAGGTCCTTCAGCCCCTGGAGTTTGCTTTCCGAAAGCCTCTCTTCTACTTTCTTCTTTAATAATCCTTATATCTAGTTTGGATGGAAGAAAGACCATGGAGTAAAATACTAAATAGTACTATTAATTATAGGGATTCAAAAGAAAATCAGCTAACATACCTAAACATTATTTCATATTATATTGGAATTAAATGTTTAAGGCTCTCTGTCCTTATTTCATTTTAAGAACCTGAACATAAGGGGACAAGAACTGAGCCATATTCATATTTTAAATGTCAGCATTTGGTACAATATCTAATGCACAATAGATGAACTGTTTGAACTAAAACAAAGGTACTTGTTTAAACTGAAACACAGGTACTTGAACACGCCACATCACCACATCTTTATACCTTTTTTCCTAACAAGAAAACACAGTGTGTTATAGGGGTTAAGAGCATTAACTCTAAACACAGACCACCTGGGTTAACATTCTGGTTCTGCCCATTATCAGCATTTGATCTTGATCAAATTATTACTCTCTTCCTGCCCTACTTTCCTTATTTGTAAAACAGGAGTGTGGGTGATGATTTGGCTTTTCTGATATGATATGGTTGTTGCACAGTTACATGACTTAATATATGCAAAGTACTGAGACCAGTTCTTGCTGTAGACTGAATATAGTAAGCGTTGGTTTATGATTCCTCCCTCTTCTTAAGACTCCCCTGTTTTTGTCAATCTAGTTAACTTGTGCTTCCCCATCTCCTTCAAATGTCCTTCGGAAAGATTTATTATTATCCTGTGTCACCCAGAAAGTATTTTTCCCCCCTGGTTGAGTATTGTTCCTTTATTTTATTTATTTTTTTTAAAGATGATTTATTTATTATTTTTAGAGAGAGGGGAAGGGAGAAAGGCAGAGAAGGAGAGGAACATCAATGTATGGTTGCCTTTCACCTGCCTCCAGCTATGGACCTGGCTGGAGACCTGGCTTGCAACCTGGTTATGTGCCACATTGTAACTGGGGAATCAAACCAGCAACCTTTGGGTTTGCAGGCCAGCACCTTATTCACTGTGCCACCAGTCAGGGTGAGTATTGCTCCTTTATGCTCCTTTCCTTAGTTATGTGTTCTTCAACCTTTCTTAAGACTCTCTCATTGTATTATAAATGTGATAATTTCCATATACACATATACTTTAGACTGGACTATACCTTGTTATTCATCTTTATATCCTCAGCACTTATTACAGGGCTTGACACATAACAGATACCAAACAAATGGCATCAGAGAAGTGGATAAATATTCATCTGCTCTAAATAACAGCTCCCACAGCTAACTTAAAGGCTTTGCATATGCCCAGTGCCTCTGTTTTCTATACCTGGGATCATTATTGCCCACAATAAATGGGATTTTGGGTTCCTCCAATAAGCTCAGGGAATGTGGCTCACTAGGGGCAGAATGCCTTTGAAGAAGATATGTGTGCTGGTCCCCTCTTTGAACTATGTTATAGAATGATTCATCTTCCATGAGCCACATAACCTCAAATCAGGGCTCCCATCCACCCTCATCTTTCATTCCTTCTTCAGTTGCCCATTTTTTTTCTCCCCTCTTCCTGTTTCATCCATCTCACCTCCTGCCATGCCTGTGCAGACACACAGACGTGCACACACACCTTTGATCCTGCTGACACCAATGGCACTAAGGAAAGAAGTTCAATATGTCCACTGGCGTCAAAATATAGTAATAACAATCCTTCAAAATGACAATCACAGGCAGCCTAGGGGCATTCAGGGGCTCCTCTGCTTTGTGCTTTCTGTAGTCTTGAGTGTTTTTTTTCTTTGGTGTTTAAAAGCAGAGGGAGCTGTAGTTTGCTCTACCTGAGAGGTGCTAGTAAGCTAGTATCCAACAAAAATAGTTACAGCATTCTGGTGATGATAAACAGGCAGCATAGGGGGCTGTTTTGTGTCCCATCACATAGACTCCAGTGGAGCATAATCCCCTGTTTGCAACCAGTTACTCAGCTGCATTTCATGTTTGTGATTGTGTTGACAAGGGAAAAGACACCATTTCTGGCAGCATCTCTTAGCTCCCTGCACTGCCTCAGGCACTGGGAGAATGCAGGAGGCCCAAACTGCCTTACATACCACCTGACACCTCTTCTGCTCATCTATGCCCAGAGTACCCATCAGGAGTCTACAAGCAGCATCCCACCATGTCTTAATTAGGCAGCTGTTCCTTGGATTTCCGTTCATCTTCCTATAGCTCTTGTTGCTTCCCTCCTGCCAAGAATAACCCAACATCCAGGGGCAGGGAAAATAGACTGTGTGCCCTATTGACTCCCAGGACAAGCCAGGTCCAACTCTGATATTGGAGAACCAAGGGGGGCACTATCAATGTTTTATTTTGTTTTTCTGGATTTTCTATTCCTCTTTTCTGTCAACAGGAACAAGGAAAACCTGGAACCTCAAAACCAAATGCCACCTTTAGCCACACTGAGCTGGCAGTTTTTAACTCTGATTCAAAATTTAATTTCTGTTTTGTTTATGGCAGGGAAATGTATAGCTTTTTGTTTTGAGGTGGTGGCTGGTTAAGAGAGTCATTAAGTAACTTAGATATTTCTTGGGGATCCACCAGCTATGTTAAATCAACATTTGATGAATTATAAGTCAACAAGACACATACAGATTAGATTTTCTTTCAAGTGCAGACTGACATGGACAAGAGAGACAAAGATTGTCTTGATTTAGTGTTGTCTAGGGCATTTGAATCACAGGTTGCCACATCTAAAGGAGGGGCATTTCTAGTTTCTTTAGCATATAGCCTGGTATAATTGTGTTGAGTGATATATTTTTCTGGCTGTTTTGATTGGACATTGTAATGATCCTAGTTCCTGTGTATTTTTATCAGATTTTCAAAGATGAGAACTTAACAGTCTTCTATTATAGCAACCACATAAAGAAAAAAAATCAAGAGCATGAGTCTAGAGTTTATAAAACTCAGTTTCTATACAATTAATTTTTTTTACCTAAATATTTTCCTGGAAACATACCTTGTAGGCTTGGTAGTGGGGGTGGGAGGAGCTTATGTTCAAGTGGGTAGAAATTTTCAGTAAAGTAATGTAAAAAATATTAGGCATTTTCTTAATTTTCAAAACTAGCTTACCAATGTTTAAGATAAAATTAGCAATATATTTAGAGTTTAAAATTTTCTAAAATAGTATTGAAAAAAACTACCAAATTATGAGATGTTGTTGCCATTTTTGACAATCATATTTAATACATAATTTTTGGATTAGAGGCTACCTTTATATGATACTAACCTATGGATTATTTGGAAAGCTAACCACAAGCTAAGAATAATGATATAGTTTGCCATCTGAAAATCAATTTCTAAGTTATGGTTTTTAAACAGCCAGTTACCTGGACTTTAGCCATCCACTTCCATGATGGAAGAGCTGAATTGTTTTGGCTCCATACCTATGAAAAATATAATAATAGTTGACATGTTAAATGCTTATAATGGGTCCAGTATTTTCCTAAGTTAAACTATTCTTCCAGTTAATCATCAGAGGAACCCTATGAATTAAGTTACTTTTGATAGCCCCATTTTTCAGATCAGAACATTAAGACAGAGAGAAGCTAAATTACTTGCCTTGATGATAGAGTAGGGATTTGAGCTCACCACTCTGCTAAAGCAAATAATCAGAATTGAATGATTTTTTGGAAATAATTCTCTCAGAGATGAGAAAATTAGGGTTCAAGGTGAAAGCATCTTGCTTAGGTTTATATAACTAACAGAGAAGGACACGGAATTTGGTGAGAAGAAAACCCAACACAGATTCCAGGCAAGAGTAGGGTTTACTTCAGGTGCCCTTATTTCTTACTGTGTGACCCGAGAAAGTCCTCCTCTGATTGATAATCAGTATCTGTAGATGCAAATAAGATTTCATTTAATATTCAACCAATATATAGCAGATACTTAGCATGTGTGTTTTGCGGGAATAGAATACAGCTGCCAGCCCCTGGAGGCACTTACAGTCTAGTGGAGAAGCAGATAGAAATATGGAATGAGGCAAAAGCTATGTTTTATTGGAGAAGTTCTTGCAAGGCCCTAAGACATAGCTTGGTTCTTGGAGCTGGACTTGGGAAATGTAGATAATTCAGTACGTTGGAGGGTAGATCACTCATATGAATAAATGGTAAGAGGTGATTTCAGAGACATAAGCAAGGCAGGCCCTACACATTATTCTAAGTAGTTTAAACTTGGTCATGCAGGTCATGAGAAGTTATTCAAGAATTTGGAGCATGGGTGTGGTCTATTCATTTTTGCATTTAAGAATGTTTATATTGCTGACAATGTGAAAAATGGCTTGAAGGTGGTGCTGCTGGGGATAAAAGACTGTGAGAGTTCAATTGAGCAGTGATGGTATGCACCAAGACAGAGGTAAAAGCCAGGGAGTGAACAAAAGGGCTTGAGAGGCTTTTAGGAGGTAGAGTCAAAAGAAACTGGTTATTAGATATGATAAGAATCAGGGTTATGAGATGACTTCATAACTCAAGTCCCTTCTTGTGGGCTGGTGGATGATGACACCATTCAACAATATGGGGAATCCAGACTAGTGATCAGTGAGGGCATATACACTCTGAGGAAGACAATGCATTCTTTCTCTTACGTGCACAGTTCAGTGAACAAGTGAGAAATCTAGAGATTTCCAGGAGGCTGTTTGAAATGTGGGTCAGGACCTCTGGTGAGTTATCTGTGCCATAAATACAGATTTGAGTCATTCCTGCCAAAGCCATGAACATGAATGTCATCTCCAGGGAAAGCAAATGCAATAAGGAAGGAAAGGAAGTGGAACCCTCAGAGACACCAGCATTGAAGGCAGATAAAGAGCTACCAGAGGGCCCAGAGAGATTTCATATAAAGCAAGGGAATGAGGAGAATACAGCATAAGTAAATGGATGAAAGATATCTCAGAAGATAGTTGTTCAGAGGGTTGGGGGCTCCTGAGACACTGGGATGACTAGGGCTGGCAATAAGGAGGCTATGCTGACCCAGATGGTGGTGGGATTTCAGGGACACATTTGTCAAGGAAAAGGCTATAATGTGACAAGATGAAGGGTAAATGACATGTGAAACAGTGAGTGGAAGCAACTCTTTCAAGTTGCTTTCTCATAGCTACAAAGCAAAGCTGTGAGATGGTGCAGTAGCTAGAAGAGGCTATAACATTAAAGAAGGATTTTCTAAGATGGGGAATAGGCAAGTGTGTTTCTAACCCTTAGAGAAGAAGCCAGCAGAAAAGGATTTGATGTCATAAAGAAGTTAATTACCAGGTCTCCAGTCAGGTCCGTGGCTGGAGGCAGGTGAAAGGCAACCATACATTTATGTTTCTCTTCCTCTCTGCCTCTCTTCCTTCTTCTTTCTCTGAAAATAGTAAAAAAAAAAAGTTAATTAATAGAGTGATAAAGTCAAATTGGGTGAGCTCCGTAGCACAGGTGCAAGAATCAACTTTAGCCCAAACAAGGATATTTTATTTGCTAAATTAAAAATTGTTTTTTTGTATATTTATCTATCTATATTTATATGTGATATCAAATATAATAGGACAGAAATAGATTATGTAAAACAGTAATCTTCTCCATCACCTATCTACCCTCAGTTCCATTAGAAAAAAAAGGGATTTTTTATACTAAAAATAGATTTATAGGCTTATACTGATTACGTAAATAATATACATTCACTAAATAAAAGTTACAATTCTAACCTCCTAAAATAATCACATTGAATTGATTATCCTTTTTACATATACATATATATCTTATATTTATTCTTCTTTGCCCACATTAGCTTTATACCACTTTCCTAACTATATTATAAGCCCTATAAACAGCTCAATGGTTGGTTTTCTATATAGTTCTATACTTACATAAATATATAGAAGAGTGGGCAAAGGTAGTTTTATAGTTGTTCATGTGGAAAATGATATGCAGATTATAATTATTATAATAGCTTTATTAATTCCAAAGAATGTCACAATGCAACTACAAACCTACTTTTGTCCACCCCTATATATATGCATCTTTTGTTGGCTGTTGTTTTACCAAAAAGAAAAGAGGGGAATTATGTAACATGTATGTACATTCTTGCCTCTTTTATCACTCAATAATGCATTGTGGAATCATTCCAAGTCTTCTGATATTGCCTCAATCCATTCTTTTGCTATATTTCAATTATCCAGATATGCCTTTATTAAAACACATTTACTTTCAGTTCACTAGAAGTAACCCTGCAATAAATGGCATTGTATATATGCTCTTTTATATTAGTACTTCTATTTCTATGAAATAGATTACCAGAGTAAAAAGCACAGGATCAAAGGGTTATGTATATTTTTAATTATTATAGCTGTTGCCTGGTTGCCTAGTGTGTTGG
Organism: Noctilio leporinus; assembly: GCA_004026585.1. NCBI lineage: Eukaryota > Metazoa > Chordata > Mammalia > Chiroptera > Noctilionidae > Noctilio > Noctilio leporinus. The sequence goes on along the minus strand of PVIW01001481.1, from coordinate 265,513 downwards.
ACATGGTGCTTCTTCTAGTGTGCCTTACTGTATGACAGAGACCAGAAATCCCCAACCATTCCCAGAATCCATTCAAGCCAGAATATGACTGTATTGGCCAAATCTGTGCAAGACTTGAAATGCAAAATTGAGGTAGAGACCTTATTTCTGCTGACCATGAAATTTTTAGATGAAATGTAAGAACAGGAAAATGTTTGTTTAGTTGTTTTCCTGAAGTAGCTTTAACAAAAGCCCTCATGTCAAGAAACAAACAAATGTTTAACAATAGAATGGAAATTAAGTTATAAAATAGGCAATAGAGTACTGTGCATCAGTGGAAATTAATTAGCTAAAACTACTAATGTCAACCCAAAATATCTTTCTAAAGTGTATTTAGTTGATTATGCTATTACAGTTGTCCCAATTTTTCTTCCCTTTCCCCCCCCTCCACCTGGTACTCCCCTTCCTTCCAGCAATCTCCTTACCCCTTAGTTCATGTCTAATTTCTATGCACATAATTTCTATGGCTTCTCTATCTCCTTTACTATTCTTACCATCCCCCCATCTATTTTTTACCTACCAATTATGCTTCTAAATCCCTTTCCCCCATTCTCCTCTTTAATCCCCCATCACTGATAACCCTCCATATGATCTCCTTATTTATGATTCTGTTTCTATCCTAGTTGTTTGCTTAGTTTGTTTTTATTTTTAGATTTATTTGTTAATAGTTTAGAGTTTGTTGTCTTTTTACTGTTCATAGTTTTGATGTTCTTTTTCTAAAATAAGTCCCTTTAACATTTCATATAATAAAGGCTTGATGATGATGAATTCCTTTAGCTTTACTTTGTCTGGGAAGCACTTAATCTTCCCTTCCATTCTAAATAGCTTTGCTGGATATAGTAATTTTGGTTGTAGGTCTTTGCTTTTCAATGCTATGAATACTTTTTGACAGTCCCTTCTTGCTTGAAAAAATTTTTTTGAGAAATCAGCTGATAGTTTTATGGGAACTCCTTTGTGGCTAAATCTTTTCTCTTGTTGCTTTTAAGATTCTTTATCTTTAGCCTTTGACATTTTAATTATAATTTATTTTGGTTTGTTCTTCTTTGGGTCCAGCTTGTTTGGGACTCTCTGTGTTCCCTGGACTTGTATTTCCTTTGCCAAATTAAGGAAGTTTTCCTTCATTATTTTTTCAATTTTTTGCTTTTCCTCTTCTCCTCTGGCAACCCTATGATTTGAATGTTGGCACTTTTGGAGATGTCCCAGAGTCATCTTATTCTCTTCTCATTAAAAAAAAAAAAAAAAAAAAAAAAAAAAAAAGGGCTTGTTTCTTCATTCTGTACTAGTTGACTGTTTATTTCTTCCTTATGTTGCAATCCATTGATTTAAACCCAGCTTCCTCCTTTTCTCTGTTGGCTCCCTGTGGATTTTTCTTTATTTCACGTAGTGTAGCCTTCATTTCTTCCATCATCATCATTATTATCATTAATATCATGATTATTATTGCTGTACTCTATGAGCTCTCTGGGAATCCTTATCACCAGTGTTTTAAACTCTGCATCTGATAGGTTGGCTATCTCCATTTTGCTTGTTCTTTTTCTGGAGTTTTGATCTATTCTTTCATTTGGGCCATATTTCTTTGTCTCCCCAATTTGTCAGCCTCCCTGTGCTTGTTTCTATGTATTAGGTATAGCTGATTTGACTCCCTGTCTTGGCACAACTGTTATGTTGTAAGGGTCTGAGCCTTGGATATTCACTAGGGCAGGGCAACCCACCCCACTGCTTTGTGATGCTGTACGTAGGGGAAGGAATTATAAAGAGAACAATACCACTGGCTGGGTACTTGTTTCATTTCCAGTCACTTCATTTAATTCTGGTATGTGACTGGCACTCCTCTTGCTGTTGTTCTGGTGGTGGTTCCCCAAGTGGGTGAATATGCATATGCTCTAGGACCATGGAGGTCCTCTAAATGGACTCTCCTGAGAGACAAGCAGTTTCTTCCACCACCCCGGCACCCACTGGTTTATACAGCCAGAAGCTGTGAGGCTTTATAACCCTGGGCTGTGCACCTGGCCTGGAGTTGGGTTCACTCTCCAGTTGTCCCTCCTGGCTTTTATCCACCACATATAAATGTGGGACCTCCCATTCCACTGGCTACCACCACTACCTAGCTGCCTTCTCCTCACTGCCATCACATTGCATCCTCTCTGCCCTGGCCCCCCTGGCTCCACCCTTCCTACCCATCTGGAGGAATATTTCTCCTTTAAATCTTTGGTTATTGGACTTCCATACCATTTGATTTTCTGACAATTCTGTTTTGTTTTGTTTTGTCTTGAATTTTGTTGTGATCATTTGTATGGTTATGTGGAGGTGAAGCATGTCTACCTACACCGGCATCTTAGCTGGAGGTCAACCTAAAATATCTCAATAGCATACTCTGGAGGGAAAGAAGGAAGTCAGAAAAGAATATATACAGTGAGGGGGAAAAAAGGATATATATGGTGAAGCCAGCACCTATGGTGCCCCTCAATCCATATCTCTTTAGCTCACATGATTTCAGGCAACTCTAATGGACAGTTAGTTCCAAGCAGTGTCAGTGTTATCACAAGTTCACAATGGCAGACCTCTGCTTCTCTGCCTCAAGCCTTTCTTGGAGCCATAGGAAGCCACTCAGCATAATATGTAAGGGAGTTCAGCCCCTGAGAAAACCCTAACCAAGTGGAGGAAAGTCAGTGAATAATGCCTAATCTCTTTTCCTTTGGCCTTGTGGGCAAGTTATGAAATATGTCTTACATATTTTCACAGAAGGTACATAGCAGGACTTTCCTCAGTTGCCCACAGCAGTAACCAACACAATAATAAACTTTTCTTTTCTCCTTTCTCTAGTCTCTACTCCTACCCTAGCACTTATGCTTCCTAGAATTACCTACACAATGTATTACATGCACCCAAGTCCATTTCTGAGCCATTGCTTTCAAAGAAACCCCAAATCAAGATTAAATTTTGTATAGGGAGATATGCATGTCAGATAAACTATGAAGAGAAGCTAGAGGATGTCTGATGTACAATTAATATAATATGCTCACATCTAGGAAAAGGAAAGAAGCTATATTCTAGGCAGAATATACAGTGGCTTCAAAGATGCTAGTCATGCTTTATTCTTTAAGTTATGAGTTAAACACATAGCATCTTTTTTATTATTTCTTTAAATTATTGGTTCTCAACTCTTTGGACCTAGGACCCCTTTACACTCTTAAAAATTATTGCAGATGCCAAAGGACTTCTATTTATGTGCTTTTTGTCTAACAATATTTATTGTATTTAAAATTAAAACTGAGCAAAATTAAGACTGTATTTGAAAATAATAATAAACTCATTACTTGATAACATAAATAATTTATTTCTACGAAAATTATTGTATTTCAAAGCAAACCAAAACAAAATTGAAGGTGCAGAGTGGCATAATTTTTCATTTTTTCAAATATCTTTAACATCTGGCTTAATACAAGACAGTCAGATTCTCATACCTGATTTTTCCTTCTAGTCAATCTTTGAAATCATGGGATTTGGTTGAAGAATCTGAAGAAAATCTAGCCTCACACAATAATGCAATAGGACAGTAAAGGCATATTGCAATAGCTTTTTTAAAAAATCTAACTGGATATTTTTTGATACTCCATCCAAACTTGACAAGTGGTAGTTTCTTAGAGGTTAGTTTCAATGTAGTATCTAAAACTATATCATTGAACTTTTAATACTATGTTATAGTAAAATCCATTGATCTTCTTTCATTTTGAGTGGCTCTTTTACTCATGCATGATTTTATGCCAACATGTATCAGTCATTTGCAAAATAGCAATTCACTGAGTTATGCAGATATTCTAAATGTTGACACATTTCATTCTATGACATTAAAAAAAACAACATCCATCAATATCACCACTGATATAACCAGGAAAAACTTTAAATATTAGGAACTGTCAAGCTCACACAATTTATCCAAAATTCTAATTATTTGCTTGAAGGCTTAAAATTTTGCATTCACAAATACTGTCAGTTGTTTTCCTTGAAGTGACAGGCTCACTTCATTCATTCTTGAGAAAATGTCCACCAACTGCCCAAGTCTGAATGATCACAGTGTCAGTCGTTCTTTCAAATACACATCATACTCCTTGAACAAATCAGCTGGTTCAGCTCATAACACCAACAGTCACATGGCGCTAAACACTAGACGATGTCATACTTCTGTGGGCAGCAGGACTGCTTTGTGTACACGTCCCATTTCATTGTGTGTACTTGAGCCAAGATTTAATAAAACTAATCCATTTTACAGTTTAATCAAAGACTTTCTTAAGTGAAACTGGCATCCTATTATTTGCAAGTGCACACTGGAGAAGAACACAATGATTACCGATACAGTTTGGTGCCACTGCCCTGGTTCAGGATCTAGTATTTTTATCCACCATTATTTTTGTATCATGGGAGCAAATATCAGCACCTTGGAAAGGCAAATAATTCTCAGTATTGTTATGAAAATAGTTTGTGCCCCACCTGCTAAAGGGTCTCAGGAAACTATGCTATGCTTTGAAAACTTTAAGTTGTATTTATATTATATACACATTTAATGTCTATTTCTCAATAATTAAAAAGACAAGCCAATTTCCTTTGCTGCTTAGACATGACAAAAAAGTTTTATTTCCTTTGCTAATTGTATAAGAAGCAGATTTCTTGTTCGATGGGGCTCTCTCCTCTCTTCTTTTGGCAACACAACCAAATATTACCACTCATTTCCCCTTCCTCTAGTCATACAAGAATTTTGCATTTTTTAAAATTAATAAGCAATATTTTAGGGCAATTGTAGGCATAGCAAAACTGTGCAGAAAGTAGAGAGTTCTCATATATCTCCTGCATCTCTCCCCCAAGAAAAACAACCTTCTCCTCTATTGATATTCTGATATATTGATATGTACCACTGAGGTACATATATTATAATCAATGATCCATGTACATAGACACCTCATTATCACCCAAAGCCTGTAGTTTACATTAGGGTTCCTCTTGATGTTATATATTCTGTGGGTTTTGAAAAAAGTATAACATGTATCATGCATCCACCATTGTAATATCATATGGAGCAATTCCAATGCCCTAAAAACTTCTGCTCCCTGACTATTCTCTGATGTACAGGACAGGAGTCCCCCAATCCCTAGCAGTGACTGATTCCTTTCTTGTGTCTAATTCTGTATTTTCCAGAGTGTCATAAAGTAGGAATCATATAGTTTGTATTTTCTTCAGATTGGCTTCTTTACTTAGTAATATACATTTAACTTTCCTGCATATCTTTTCATGGTTTGATAGATTATTTCATTTTAGCCTTAAATTCTGTTTTCTGAATATACCAGTTTATCAATTTTTTTCACACACTGAAGGACATCTTGGATGCTTCTAAGTCTTGGCAGTTATGAGTAACCTCCTATCATTGTGCTGGTTTGCTGTGGACACAAGTTTCCAATTAATTTGGGTAAATGCCAAGGAATATGATTGCTGAATCATATGGTAAGAGTGTGTTAAGTTTTGAAAAAGAACTTCAAGCCATCTTCCAAAGTGTCTGCACCATTTTGCATTTTTACCAGCAATGAGTGAGAGTTCCTCTTGCTCTATATCCTCACCAGCACCTAGTGGTGTCAGCATTTTGGATTGTGGCTATTTCAATAACTAGATAGTACCTCACTGTTTGATTTGAAATTCCCTTATGACACATGATGTTGAACAACTTTTCATATGTTTACTTGCCAACTGTGTATCTTCTTTGGGAAAGAGTATATTCAGGATTTTTGCCTTCTTTTCAAATTGAGCTGTGTGTTTTCTTAAAGAATTTAAGGAGGTTTTTATCTATATTGTATAACAGCCTTTTATTAGTTATGTTTTTTGCAAATATTTTCTCCTAGTCTATAGCTTATTTTCTTATTCTGTTGGAATTGTCTTTCACAGAACAGTTTAAAATTTTAATAAAGTCCAGCTTATCAATTATTTCCTTCAACATCATGCTTTTGATGTTATACCTAAAAAGTCATCACCATACCCAGAGCAAATTATGTCTTCCCTTAAATTATCTTCTAGAAGTCTTACAGTTTTGTGCTTTACATTTAGGTCTATAATTCATTTTAGTTACTTTTTATAAAGGGTGGAAAATCTGTGTGTAAATTCATTTTTCTGCATGTCCAGTTGTTCCAGCACCATTTGTTGAAAAGACTATCTTTGCTCCATTACACTGCCTTTGCTCCTTTGTTACAGATTAGTTTACTATACTTACACAGTCTATATCTGGTCTCTCCATTCTGTTTTATTAATCTGTCTATTCTTTTGCCAATATCACAGTATCTTGAGTACTGTAGTTTTATATTAAGTCCTGAAGATGTGTCAGTCTTCCAACTTTGTTCTTGACCTTCAATAATTAATTAACTATTCTGGGTCTTTATGTCTCCATGTAAAATTTTAAATTAGTTTCTCAATATCCCCAAATAAAATTCTGAGCTTATGATTGGAATTGCATATTGCATTGAATCTATGGATCAAATTGAGAACTGACATCTTAATGATATCAAGTCTTCTTATGCATGAATGTGGAATATCTCTCCATTTACTTAGTTCTTCGATGTCTTTCATCAGAGTTGTACTTTGCCTCATAATAGATCTTATATTTATTTGTTCAATAGCATTTGGATTTTATATTACTAAAGTGTTTATAACTTTTTGACCCAGACTGTTTGATGCCACTGTTTTGATTTGGAGAAATTTTGACAATGCTTAAAAATCAAGAATCAAGTTATTAGACTTCAGAGTTTTAGATTACTCAGTGAAGTTTTTATGAGGTGCCTTCACATGTTTAGGAAGAAGGTATTGAAAAATGTCAGCAGAGTCACCTTTTTTTTTAAGGATTTTATTTATCATTGTTATAGAGAGGGTAAGGGAAGGAGGCAGAGAAGAAGAGAAACATCAATGTATGGTTGCCTTTCACCTGCCTCCAGCCACGGACCTGGCTGAGTACCTGGCTGGAGACCTAACTTGCAACCTGGTTATGTACTCTGGGAATCGAATCAGCAACCTTTAGGTTCATGGGCCAGCACCTATCCACAAGCAGAGTCATCTTAAGACAGATTGAGGAATGAAATGATGGTCAGGAGTATCTACTGAAGACATAATTATTTTAATTTAACCACTTAAAGATAATAATTACATGGCCTGTGTCAAAATAACTGCATTGACACATAACTGCAAAGTAACTGTGTCAAAATAACTGTTTCCATGCTATTGCTATGGAAACATAAATTGGCAGCTGAAATCTAGTCTGAGGGCAAAATCCAATGCAGCTCAAGTATTCAGTTGGTAAGCCCCAGAACATAAATATGATTCTTGGGTTTTTGAACTACAAGGACTTCATTTTATTTTGTGCCATAAGCCAGAAGCTACTGTAATTTTTATCCTTACTTCTTTTCTGTCTGGTGTTGCCTGACTCTCAAATAATCGTGGCGCTATTTATGCTCTTCCAGCTCATGCATTCATATTTCCCATTTGTTTCTGGAATGAATATTTTATGTGGATTTCCTGAATCATTCTTAGTGATTCATAATCATATTCTACCAGCCAACATTTTCCATGCTTGGTTTCAGCTCCAGCATAGTATTTTTGGAGAGCTTGTTCAACTAGCTTTGGCTTTTCATGAGGCCAAAAAAATAATTCAACAATCCACAAACAAAAACAATAATAAATTTGTGGGTAGATGTTATCATTTAATCATGTATTTTGCTCTGAGAAAAATCTCTTGAGTAATTCTGGAAAACAAATGAAAAAGTAATGAATTTCTATGTGATTAAGGATTTAAGAATTACATTTTACATGCAACTATTCTTATCATGATATTTCCAGTATATTTAAGCATTTTAGTCTAGATTTTTAGTAGTATTATTTACAATTAGAATGTATTTATATAAATTTCCTTCTGTGACTATAGCATTTTTACATGTATGGGGTTAGAGTTTAACCCAAGTTATTCATTATAGATTGTGCATGGTTGGCTTTTAGTATTGTATTATAGTTTTAGAGTTATAGGGCATCTGTTATTTAATTGTACCTATTTCCTTTATTATTTTTTATGTTTTTGGGTTGTGCTCATTTTTGTAAAACCCCCTTTTTTTAACAGTGATCCTTATTTAGGAAAACAGATCTGGAAACCTAACAAATGGTCCCTGTCAATGGATATGGATATTCACTATTCATGATTTGTTTTCCATGAATTCTGCAATAATGTTGTAACTTCATATTGACCAGCAACAACTCTCAGAATATTCCGATTCTGCAGGAATTCAACAGTGATGTAGGCTCTATCTCTGTGGCATTTTGACACCTGCCAAAGAATGCACAAGTCAGTGAAACCAGCAATTCTTTTCAGTGTGATATTTCACTCCCAAAATGGTGGTTTTGTTGAACTGAAATGCTTAAGAAATAATTATTTCACCTTATTAATTTTATGACAATAGCTACATCTTAGGGATGACTAGATTTTATGCCTCTTAATAAAAAACAAGAGTTTTACACCATTAAAATCTTGCAAAGTATAGTGGGAAGGACCTCAGTTTTCAATGACAAGTCCCAATGTCAAATTCCATTTTTGCAACATATTAGTTATTTGACCACAAGCAAGTCATTCAACATTTGCCTCAATTTCTATCAAATAGGACTCCTTGGCTTACATGGCTGTGATGAAGATCAAACTTTAGTTACTGTATAGTGGGATTAGTACCTACACTAACCTTGGCACATGAATCACAATGGAAGGCCATCTAGTTCTAGTAGCATCATGGGTCTTCCTAATGAGGTTCATATCATTCTGTAAGCAATCATGTGTCTCTTGACTTCCCACAGTGCCCAAACATGGTTAACATGGGTAAAACACTTCCGAGTCTCACCAGAAGAAAGGAATGACTCAATAATGTGGCATGAGTTGTAGGTTTTTGCCACTGTTATGCCATTGACTTTGAATGTGTTCATGTGTCACTCAAACCCTATATTTTCTTTTTTTGTAAGTCTGTCAATTGGCTAGAGGGTCCCTGAAAATGCATCTTATACTGAACTTATAAAAAGACCAGAGAGCTTTCTCTGGAAACCTGTAAGTAGGTCATTTCCTGCTAAAGAAGTAGAACTAGCTGATTTCCAAAGAAAGGTCTGTGAACCTTCTAGCCCTGTACTTCTTGTAAAGAGTATTAGCATCTAGATGTGACAGTTCTTCACCTTATTTACCAAACACTAAAATCTGCCTTTTCTTGCCAGTTGAAGGAGAATTACCCATTCCTCCTCTTTTTCACTTTAGCTATAGTCTCACAGAAGCTAGGGAAAGGGCTCACCTTTGACCCTTTCTAAATTCTCATATTTTAGCTCTCGATAGGGTGATTGACTACAAATCAGACCCTTTTTTGTTTTGTTTTGTTAAACTTAGTATCTTACTTCATCTTGCCTGTTGAAGTTTGCAATTAGTCTGTCTTCTTGTAAGTATAAATAAAATCCACTTGAAATTTGTCTTGGGAAGATGGCAAATGCTCAATACAAAATTCTTTATCTTTTCCATGGCCATCTGGGTTAAAGTTCTCAGTCTGATCAGCTTCTCAGGTGTTTTTCCTTTTCTATGACATTTTTTTTAACATTTAAAAGGCTGTTTATACGTTCATTTCCACCAGAGACTGGTGTCCCTGGTGGAATTCACCCAGGAGAGAGCACAGATACAGGATAAATTGGATTCCTACCTATCTCCTTGCCCATGCTCCTGACACTGGACATATGCTGGAATCACTATCTTCATCAGAAAAACTTTCTGAGATGCTCAGATACAAGGCTTAAAGATTCCTTATCCTGCTCTGGCTGGTGCTCAGTGGATAAGGTGTTGGCCTGCGAACCCAGAGGTCACTGGTTCAATTCCCCAGCCAGGGCACATAACCAGGTTTCAAGCCAGGTCTCCAGCCAGGTCTGTAGCTGGAGGCAGGTGGAAGGCAACCATACATTGATGTTTCTCTCCCTCTCTGTCTCTCTTCTTTCCCCTCTCTCTGAAAATAATAAATAAAATCTTAAAAATAAAAAAGATTCCTTATTGCAAATCATAATTTGAGAAGAACTAACATCTCATGCTCAGCATTCATCCAACCAATGTTTATTGAATGAGTACAATGTATTAGGCCCTATGTAAAATACTTTTTCCCCTTCTGTTTATTAAAAAAGTTTTTTTCTTACACTTGCTTCATGGTATCTCAGGCTCCTTTTCTTTTCCCAAATTCCCTCAAAATATTGTTATATCTTACCTTGGTGATTTTGTCCACAAAAGTTGTTCTTTTTGACTCTGCAATAGACATAAGAATGTGTAAGAATGGGTGCCATATAGCCAACTTTATTAAGACAAGAATAGATTATATTAGGAATGGACAAAGGGGTTGGGGCCTTGGCACTAGATCAGACAAAAGGAGTGGCAGGGATGAAATGGCCCAGCTGCCTTGACTGGTATAGAAGCTCATACTTGTCTACAGAGAATGCCCAAGGGTCATGGTGATGTACATTTGAAAACCAGACTAACCAAGATCTTCCATTCTCTGGCTCTGAAGTTCTTAATTATAAACAAGTTCATGCCCACTCTCCACAGCAGAGGAACAGGAAAGTGCCCTAACATGCCCCCAGAGGTTTTTATTTTGGTAAAAACACTTAACATGAAATCTGCCCTCTTAACATATTTTTAATTTTAAGTGTACAATACAGTATTATCTATAGACACAATACTATACAGAAGTGCTCTAGAACTTAAAAGTTTTGCATAACTGAAATTTTATGCCCACTGATTCACCTGTTCTCATCTTAGATCTTAATCTCTCACCCCTAGTCTACTAAATTATCATTTTGCCATAATTTTCACTGCTCTCATATTGGCCACGATCATCATTGAGATCTCTGGAGTTTCAAAAAAAATTTGGGCCCCATGGGAAACTAACAGACTTTCATAGTCACAAGCTTACTTCCTTCAGAATGCCAGCAAATGTTATGAGAGTACACACAGAGCTCTCAATATTTCTCATGATCAGGGCAAGATGCCCTCCTATACACCAAAAGCCTAGAGTGGAAAACAGAAATCAACCAGCAAGTTGCAAGCCTTTGTTTCTCCAAAGCAGTGCAGGGCCACAGCAGGGCAGCCACTGACCTCCTCAGTGACCTGTTATGACAGCTTCATCCCAGACCAGCTGGATTCTCCAGACTGTCATCAAATATTCCCTGGCATGCCTCTCAGAGAACTGATTTTTCTTTGCATAAAACAGAATTGGATTCTGGTTCACTCATAACTCTTTTTAAAAAAACCTTATAGGAAGTCCAAATATATATTTAAAAAGGACCAAAGTGGAAATCTTTTGGATGAAATTGGGGGTGGATGATGGAGCTGGGCTGGAGCAGATCTGCTTGTCTTCCCCTCTTTATTCAACCCACATAAAGACCCTCAAATAGCTCCCTGGAATCCAATTTGAGAAACACAATGACTGTGGGCTAAATATTCCCAATGTGCCTTCTGTTTCAAGCTCAATGAAGGCTAGGTGCTACCTTACTCATCCATGAATCCACAGGGCATAGAATACACACACACACACACACACACACACACACACACACACACACACCACATGATGAATGGATAAATACAAGATTTTTTTAGATGTACAAAATATGTCTTTCTTTACAGATTATAACTCCATGAGACCAGTAGAGTTGGGTTTTCAGTATTCACCTCCTCTTCTGACATCTACCCTATATCATCCCCAACTTTTCTCTGCATATGCATAAAACTCAGCCTCGGCTTCCTGGGGATTGTATCTAAAATGCCAAATGTAAACATCTCCCAAAAGGGAGGCAACTTGTTTATATAGGAATAATTGCTTCAGCCCAGTGTCCTCTTTTTACAGCAATGCTGGAAGAAAATGCTGAGTCGTCAGATTCCTTGCTTTTGCATTAGGAAAGAATTTAAAACCTATTTCAATCCTTTCTTTGGTCTCATGTAAAAATAAAACTCTTCTCCCCAAGTTTGGGACTAAGTAAAAAAATTGAACCTTGATTTACACTTTCTCTGAGCTCCCAAAATAAGTTCAGGCGATTTTGAAATGCATTGTTTCCCCTCATTGCTTTCAGTTGGCGCCTCTCAGAGATGAGCGGATGTTATGTGCAAGTTCAAAACTGCTGTGAAAGGTGTAAATAATTTGTCTCTTCATTGTTCCCTTTCCCTCCCTCCCATGAAGAGGAGCTAAGGCCAAGTGTGGGTCCTCCCAGCTAAGTGAAAGCTGAAGGAAGCTTCATCCAAAACCTGGGACAAGCCATCAGGTGGCAGATTTACCAAGAAGCCCATCAGCTGCTTGACTTCATTATCATTTATCACTATATCTGCTTCTTTAAATTTTTTTCTTAATCACCTATTACTATTTTTATTAGCCTGTCAGAATGTGGGGGAGGGTAGTGCAGGATTCATTCCATGTGTGTGGAAGGTTATTATGGTAAAATATTAGGACAAGTCTATGCCTTCCTCCTTTGAAAAATAAGATACAAAACCAATTAAAGTTAAGTGATTACTGAAATGCATCTAATTTGTTTTTAACATACACACGTCAAACCATGATGGCAGCTTTCACAGCCAAAATCCGGCTTGGTGTTGATACAGAAGGTAATTGATATCACAGAGGCCTCTGCTGCTCAGGCAATGGCTTAAGAAAGCACCTTCACAGCTCAGAGCCTTGTCTTCCTTTGGGTGGGGGTACATTTTTGCCAGTCTGACAAGATCTGTCACATATTATCAGACAATTAATCACCGACTCCTTCCAAGTCTTAATTCATCGTTTGATCACATACCCAGAAAAATGACTTTTTATGTCGTATGTCTTGGCCATGAGAAAGGGGAGAAAGCAGAGACTTCAGCTTCCGGCTCCAGCTCATTACTTTTTTGCAAATGATAGATGGGTTCAGTAGGTGATTTAGCTTTTAAATGATCTTTTCCCCCTTATCACATAGCAAATGCAAGGAGCTTTGCAACCCAAACTGAGAGGAAGGGAAGTCTGCCTGCGATCCTGTTGTGTCTCTTTAATAGGTGCCCATGAGTGTGGATAGAGGTGCATATGGTTGGTAAATATGTATTTACCTAGTATTATTGCATCTATTTCTAAATAATAGGATTTAAAGTGGACACACATAGGGAGATTAACTTCCACTCTCCAGGACATAGCTATAATCACTTTACACATTTTTAAAAGTACTTATGTGACATATAGAGTAATTTGAAATGGCTTATAGTTTATAAAAACTTGTAGGAGTATTATATAATGACACAGTAATACCAATTCTTATAAAAAAAAAAGTTTTTCTCTACCATAAATCCAGTTGTTATTGTCCAAATCCTGACCTTACATATGTAGCAATATATATTCTAGCTTTCTCAGAATGGGCAAAACCTAATCTTGTAGGAATTAGTCTTGAATCTAATAGTTGATTGCTACTTAATATCAAAAATAAAAAATACCTGCAATTACCAATAAAAGAATACCTAAAACCTCAAAGTTTTTCAAGGATTCTAATTAAGCTGTCAACATCCACACAAATACCTGGTGATCTCTGAATAATATTTCCAAAGTTCACAGCTTTCAAAGATTTTAATTGCATTCTTTGAGGCCAAAAATGGAACCTCCCCAGCTCAGCTTACCTTCTTCCACTGAAAACCTCCCCAGGAATTCTTCACTCTTATACATCCTCTGTAATTTAGAGGTATAAAGAACCTAGACTCAATCTTTGTGTGCTTATGTAAAATGAAAGATGGTCAGAGAGATGTAATTAGTGCTTTCCCCATGTCATGACAACTCAATGAGATGACAGTATTTCCAAATACTAGCCACATAACTCTATAGCTGAGTAGCATGTGGCTGGCCTGCAAGATTTTGTAAAATAATTGAAAACATCTGAAGGCCAGGGATATAACCCAGCCTCCAGCATGGTACCTGTCAGGCACAAAAAGAGCTCCCAAAAATACACATTCTGGTAAAATGCAAATAAATTCTCCAAAGCTTAGTTAAAAGTGTTGTCCAATGTCAATATCCTGGTACTATGGTCATGGTACCATGTGAAATATTATTGCTAGGCCAAAGTGGAAGAAAGATATATGGGAATGATCTGTTTTCTTTGTGCAATTTCTAGGTAAGTCTAAAATGTTCTCAAAATAGTTTTAAAATATAGTTGTTGAAAAGAGAATGATTCTCCAATCATTTCAGCCTGCTAAGTGTGCTACCGATTTGGGGCACTGATGCCTCAGGGCTGCTCCCAACAATCCCAGGCACTATTGTCTCATTCTCCATACACCTCTTTCCTACATAGAGCTCCTTGTCCAGGTTCTGTTTCTGCCTCTGGTCATCTGGATGGCTCCTTATATTTGATTTAACCCTCCGTGAGGAATTCTGCCTCAGGCTTACCTCCGAAATTTATCTCTTCTCTTGTTAGTATTAGCATTCAGTTTCTGTTTTGACCAGTTATTGTGTGTGCACATGTGTGTGTGCATGTGTGTGAGATTATGCGTGTGCTGGGGAGGGTGATGTGCAGAGTGTAAATAATGAGGGGTGAGGTTGAGATTTAGTTAGGGGTAATCTTTGAAATATATGTTTATAAGGAACAATTTTTTTTTTTTTTTATTGAGGAAAGACTCTACCTAGTTCATCAGATTCATCAAACTGAATTCTTGTGTTTCAATATATATTTCATGAAAATCTTATTAGAGCCTTCAAAGTTAAGTTTGCTCCATTACCTGTTCTCACTGCTGGGGATCAAGAACGTGATCCTGTCGGAGTTCCTCTGGGGAGGTGTTGAGGCATGGTGCAGGCCAGGCCAAGTCTATAAGACCTGATCAGAAAGCTGGGAAAGCTGGGTGCATACAGGCCTTGATGCTGTAGCCAGGGGGCCCTGGTGGGAATCTGGCCATAAGATCTTTGAGCCTTGCCCTGTTCTTTTACTTTGCTTGATCCCTCTATTGCACTAGCAGTTGAAGTTTTCATTTTAAATTTAAATGGACACATCCTGACCTGAGGAAGATCTTAGTGTTCCTTCAATTGCTATTCCTGAACAATATCTGTTTTCTGTAATTAGTACTGTGTAACATTGATTGATGACCTTTACATGCATGCTATATGCCCTCAAGCTAACTGCACTCAATAAAAGACCTTGGAGGAAGGCAATCAAGACAGTTGTCTATCGGACACAAGCTGCCTAGAAGCATTCATTTCATCCACGGCACCAAGGGATCTCTGCAGGTCAGGGGTCCCCCACATGATCCTTGTTCTCATAAATGAAGAGATTGAATTTACTCAGACTACATCCTGAGGCCAGACAGCATAATCTGTGCCTTTATCTCAAACCTGATTTGTCATTGGGAAATCAATTGTGACCCTCCATGCCTTCCAATAATGCTACTCATATAAGATGCAGTAGAGTACAATGGTTAATAACACAGTCATTGTGACCATACTGCTTTGAGTCCACCTCTGTTTACTATCAGTGTAAGTGAACGAGTTAGTCCACCTCAGTGTTCCTCATTTTTGACTTCTGTAAAATGGGCACAGTTGTGCCTAACTCATAGGGATCTTGTGAATATGAGAATTAGGACTTTGAGAAGCACCAGTTCTGGCCTATAGTTGGCATTCAGCTTATAGAACTCCTATTCTCTAATGCCTATCAACCTCCTTTCTCACTTTTTCCCCCTGGATCCTCAGCTACTGCTTCCTGTAAGTTCAGTGTGGTGACTTAGCTTCTGAATATAATAGAAGATAATCAATGGAGTCTCAGAAATAAGGTTGGAAATTAATTAGTATCAAAGAAGACTATTGATACAGTCACTCATATTTCTGAATCTACTATTCAAATCATTATTTGAATGCAGCTCCAGGCATTTGTGGGGATATGGTCATAGACCTGGAACTTTTTGGCCTGGCTTTCTCCCTGCAATATAAAGTGCTCTGACCTGGGAGAGGCTGGGGTAGACTGGATTAGGCTAGATATATACTGCTGAGAAAGATAGGCTTAGAAGAATGGCTGAATGTTTCCTTTATTTTTAGTAGCAAATACAAGCTCAACATTGATATGGGTTGATCCAGCTTCTAAGTGTTAAATATGGTGCTTAGAGCAATAAAAGCCCCTGATGAGGCACAGCTATGGGGTTCAATTGGGCTTTCAAGAGTCCCTTGGTTTTCTCAGTCTTTTCAGGGATAAGTACTATCAACCAACACTTGAACTAATGGCATTCATTCCCAGGCAAATGGCATCCAATCCACCCCACCCTTTCCAATCAGGGATACAAAGCAATGAATACTCTCTCATTAGCTCCAGAGATACTGATTAAATGTCATCCTTTGGTAGCATTTATTAAGTTTCTATGATTCACTTTTCAAGAAGTGTTTAAAACAACGAGTTATAGCTAAAACCAATGTGAGTGAGCAATAGACTCAAATTGGAAAAGATCAAATTAAATCTTCATTTATCATAAATGAAATCTCCATTAGGGACTTCTCTAGTGACCTTCAGTTTCAACAAATTCTGTATTAAAACTTTTACCCTGAAAGATATGGGTGCTGAGCCAGGTGTACACATTTCAGATACTGTGGAGAAAAAAAGGGCCCAGCCAGCCACAGTAAACAAATGTAACTAGTTTGGGAGAGATGCTATTGACAGTAAAATTCTAATTTTACTCCAGCTCCCAGAACAGATGTACCTCTGAGTCCATAGACAGCAATACTCAACTGCAGCTACTCAGCTGTGACCTTCAGCCCCAGGCTCACTGCAATAAAATTTTCATGCAACCATATGGAATAATATTTTAATAGAGATTTACTGTCAGTAACTGTCCCAAAGGAGCAAATAAGGAAGCTGTAACATATTGCGTACAGTAAATCAAGGGGACTTCAATGGAAAAACGAAACCTCCCGGAGGCAAGCATCTTTAAAATTACAGGCAACACTTTGTACAAATATGTGTACAAAGGACTAGATATGCACTCAGTTAAGTAGCTCAAATGGTTTCGATTTGCAGATATATTTATTTAGAATTTATTTATTGGATTTTATAAGTGGCAAGCACTTACCTGTCAGGGCTGAATGCATACGTATCTATCTCCCTTCCCTGGGGCAAAGAGGAAGTTAGGGAGGGGTGACTTTAACTGAAAATCTCACCCAACCAGGGAATGTGGCAGGCAGCATAAATTGCACCCTCTCCATAGCCAGGTTTACTTCAATTTAGGGTGAGGTATTAACAACAGGAAAAAAATATTTCCCTAGTTAGTGTATAAACAACACTGGATGAGTTAATCACCCTGTTAAAATTTTGGCTTACAACAGTCATCAGGGAGACATGTTGATTAAAATTCCCAGTGGAGCAGAATGCATTCAGGGTCCACACATGAATCTTTGATAATGCTTTACTCAACATTTGTCCATATAAAAATATTTCTCTCTCTCTCTCTCTCTCTCTCTCTCTCTCTCTCTCTGTGTGTGTGTGTGTGTGTGTGTCTCTTTTGTGAAACTATAAAATGGTAATCTTTGTCTAAATAGGTCTTGGGCTAGCTAGAATCAGTAAATCAGATCCCATGTGCAACTTTTCCTGATCCTGTGTGTATTTGGAGGCATGAGTCCAGGGCACAAGGCCAGGGTGAACTAAGCAAAGGGGGTGGTGTCTGAGAGTGTCACCTACACAGCTCACATTGCAGTTCACTTAGTGATCATCACCACGCTGTCTCCTTGCTCGACTTCAGCTCTTACTGTTAAGAGCATTTCAGCTTCAAATATTTGTTTCCTGAGGGCAAACAAGCAGCCCTCTCTCCTCCTCTGCTCATCTGATGGAAACTCTAATGTGAGGGACAGTAATTCAAAGATAAATAGACCGAACACTGACCATGACAGTTCATATTTTATACTAGAGAGAAGGCCTAAAACCTAACAAACTCATGTGTAGGAGGCATAGCACAAATGCCTTATCCATGGTACATAATGAAGGAAGATGTCTTGGCATCACACTGAAAATCAAAATACCCAAGTACCGTGAATAGGGAAACCGGGTGATAAATCTTTATGTTTTGCTAAGTGCCTGTGGGTGGTCACATTTGACCAGGCATGATAACAATAGAAGAATTGTCACATCTGATTAATGTATACTCAGCATCATGTTGAAGCGGTCCCAGTGACTATGACACAGGTAACATGCATACACATACAGATTCAAAACAGGTTAGGTTTCACACTGAAAGTGGATTATCTTGACTAATGGGAATCTGGCTAGTCATTGTGATACAATAGGAAAACAAACTTGAGGTGTTAGTTCATGCTATCAGATGAATATATAAATTGTAGTACATGGCCAAAAATCAGGTTTCCCAGTGTTTTAATTAATATATTATGTGTTATGTATTTTCTGAATCCTTTCACTGCACTTTATTTTACATTGAAAATGAAGTTGAAACTAGAAATGTTACTCAAAAGATGTTAGCCTGGGAACACAAATGGATGAGGTCTGTCCAGAAAGTATTGAGCCAATGTTAATATAATTCAGAGTTTTCATAGTTGATATTTTTGGGACAGACCTCATATATATGATTTATGTAGTTTGTTCCTTTGAGAAAAGGCTGACAGGGATAAATCTCCAGAGTCCTTGCATTATTTGACAGTGGACACATTTAGAATCATTCTCTTTGTCTTCCTCTTTTTAAATTTTTAGCCTTTTATTTTGAAATAATTTCATACACAAAGGTCACAAAACTGGTATAAAGAATTCCCATTTAACCTACATGCAGGTTAGCCAATTGTTCACATTTAGAACATTCTCTCTCGTGTATATACATAAATATACGTATGTATGTAAAAGATGTCTAATGTTACATTAATTACTCCATCTAATATATATACTTTTTTTTTTTTGAGCCATTCAGCCATTCAGAAGTAAGCAGCAGGCATAAAGCTTAATTAACACTCAAAACTTTAGTGTGTGTTTCCTAAAAATAAGGATATCTCCTACATAGGCACAGACCATCTGAATGAAAAAATTAGCACTGATAAATGACAACCATCAAATTCACAGGTTTAATTCAAATATCACTGTTTCAATAAAATCTTCATAAATTGAGGAGCCAACTGAGGATTACTTGTGTTTAGTTGCCATGTCTTTTTTAGTTCCTTCAACTTGGAACAGTTCTTCAGTCTTTCCTCATGCTCCATGTCCTTATTTTTTTCAAGTTTTTATTTATTTCTATTTTGTTTTATTGTTGTTCTATTACAGTTGTCTCAATTTTTCTCCCATTGTTCTCCACTGCCCTGCCCACCCCCTGATCCCACAGTCAATGCTCACCCAGTTGTTCACGTCCGTGGGTCATTTATACTAGTTCCTGACTTCATTCTTTTTGTCTTTATAAGGACTAGAATGGGCATGTAAAGACAATTTCCTTCTGTGTTTAATTTTGTAAATTTACCAAGAAGGGTGAGTCATATCTTACTTTATTGATCCCATTCCTAAAACAAGTGATGTCAGAATGCTTACTCATTAAAGACATCTTCCCTCCATCTCTTGGAAGGCTCAATGACCTTGGCTAGAACTCTAACCAAAGGTTTGACAGTCCTGGGCAGTCCAACTCATTTCTTCTCTCTTCAATCCACTCTCCATTCTGGCATGCTTATTTTCTCTCTGCCTGCCACAGGTTCTATATTCAATTTATCACACCCTTGAGCCACATGACTCGAGAATAAATTTAATTTCTTCTTGCTCTACCTCTTCAAACCTTAGCTCTCTTTTAAGATGCAGTTCAGAGTTCCAAGTACCCAGACAATCCTATGAAACCATTCTAGGCCCATCACTAAATGCTGAAAGCCAAGTTGCTCACTAAAAAGCAAATAAATTCTGAAGATGTTAATAATTGTTTAATAAATACTCACGGATAATTGATGTTGATATTTTGACATTCTTTTCTTTCTTTTCACCACTTTGTCATATACTTCCACTTAGACTTCCCTAGAGAACATGAAAAAAAAGTGTTCTGGAGAAATTTTTATTCTTATTCCTCCCACTCAGAGCATGTAGAAATTAGCCAGTACTAAATTTAATTTTTCACCTGTAGAAGTCATTTTACAATCTACAGATAAGGTAAGCAAAATGTAACAATACACACAGCCAACAAACAGAATCTCCCAAATTAAAAACAATAGGCAGCTTGAATAAATAAAATAATTTAATTAGAAAAGTATTCATGAGTGATAGTAAGCTCCTCACAGCTGGAAATTATTAAACAGAAACTAATTCAAGAATCTGAAAGAAAGGCTTTCTATAAAAGATGAGGGATTGGGTTCAATAATTCTGAGGTCTCTTCCAAATCTGAGATTCTATAATAACTCCCTGAATTTAACCAATTAAAATTACTTTAGTAGTACTATGAGGTGAGTTTTTAATATTCCATATATTTAAAAGTTACAGCCAGAAGAAGGAAATTTTTTGAAAGAAATATAAAAATAAGTGATCATTAGTTGATTAAACTCAAAAGGATGGCTTTTCAAAGTAGTTTGTGTGTGAATACAGCTACAAAGCACTTGAAAACAATCTTATCCTTAGAACATGCATCTATAATTGAATTAACCTGTACATGTAAGTGAAATGGCTACCATGCACATTTCTTTTCTTTTTTTTTTTTTTTTTTAAGATTTTTATTATTTCAGGAGAGAGGGGAAGGAAGAGAGGCAGAGAGGAAGAGAAAGAATCATTAATGTATGGTTGCCTTTCACCTGCCTCCAGCTACAAACCTGGCTTGCAACCTGGTTATGTGCCCTGGCTGGGGAATCAAACCAGCGACCTTTGGTTCCACAGGCTGACGCCTCACCCACTGTGCCACCAGCCAGGGCTACCATGCACATTTCAATAAACAAATATTTATGTGCCTGTTGGTCTTGTCAGTTTTCCTGTCTGTGATTTGTTAACCTTGAGTACATAAAGGAAAGCAGTGGAATGTTTTGCCCTCTGGTGATTCCCAGGGTGCTATTGCAGGCCACTGCTGTGGTCCTCTGCCAAAGTCAGGAGACTAGACCAAATCCTTGCACAGTCATACTTCTAGATCCACAGAACTCTTGTTTCATAAATAGGCACAAGTTGGCTAGCATCTATTCTCATTGTTCCCTGGATTTTAATGGTTGCTGAGTATCTTGAGTGATATTCCTGAAGACCCAGTCTGCTATCCGTAACTTTTTGACACCAGATTTTTTAAAGTAAATCAAACATCTAATGACCATAATTTATTTTTCATTGCAGTATAATCTTTTGACATCTGTTCATCAAAACCATAAATTTTGTCTCATTATTATTGGCAATTCAGTGTGGTTATTGTATAAAGATCTTGAGATGAAGGTTGAAAATGTATTCAGCTAAAAACTGTATAGTTTGTTCATGTTCCATTTATAACACATATGTAAGACTTAATAATACTGTATTAATTAGTAACAATTTAGTAAAGTTTTAGTTTAAAATTCTTTTTTTAGTTTAAAATTCTTAAAAAATAATGTAGTACTGCTTATGTAAAGTGAATAGAGGAAGATGTTTTCTTCTTTATGACTGTTTTCTAAGTAAGCAGATTTGTTTCTATAAGTAAATAGGTGTTTTTAAAATATTTGAAAGAAGTTTATTCATTTTGACTAAGTTTTTATTTTGGAATATTTTACCCCTCTAAATGGGGAGGTGATATTTTTTTCTCATAGTGAATACAAAAGGAAACTCTTAGCTTACTTTAAAAAACACATAATTTTTTTATTAGCAATGTCTGAATCAAAGTTTTATTATTGAAATGTCTGGAATATGTATAACTTACAGTTATGAACCCAGAGATATAATGTGGTTAAACTGAATGTGTTTTGGTAAAAGTTAGTCTGATTCTTCCAGACTAATTAACATGCACCTAGTCAGCCTCAAGTTTCCTGACTCCCAGTATAATGATGAGTTTTTATGAACTTGTTGGATGGATATTTTTATTCCATCTTCTTTTAGTCAGGATCATACCTAAACTCCCAAGATGGATCTGAGTGCATAGAACTGGAGAGTGGTCAAGAGCTGGAGTCACTGAGGCCACATTTGGATTTCTGTTTGAACATGCAGAAGTAATGATATCAAGAGCTGCATCCCAGTGTCTCACGCTGGTCCCTGACAAAGGTGACCCCAGCTATAAATAACCCTGAGGAAACCTTGGTGTCTCCTGCAGATATTGGATCAACCTGGTGTTATGGTATTGCTATTAATATTTTTTATCCTTGAAGTAATTATAATTATTTGATATAATTATGTGAACTAAAATCACTCATGCAGAACTCCCTTGTGTGGGGGAAGCAGACAGTAAAAAGCATGAAATTGTTTATCTGTAGTATGATTTTAGTTTCTCTTCTTACCCTCTCAGAGTTAGCTGTCTGAACCTTGTTCGGTGATAGAAGGTCATTCTAGAGTCTGGGGAGAGGCATCAAGATAAACTGGCTAGGCCATGATGAGGTATGAAATGTCTTGTTAGATTTCAGGGTGAAATTCTTCTTCAACAAGGCCTCCTCCACATTCCCCACCCCAACCACTTCACAACTTATATTCCCAGAACATGAGTATCAAGATTTCATTTGCCTTGAAGCCCTTCCAGAAATTAACAGCATTAAGAAGAACCATTCTATTAAGTCAGGATGGTGTCCAATAAAAGCAATGAATGATTGGAAAATGGACCATTTTAATGTCGTTCAGTAAAACCATCATGAATGTTCTTAATTATGCAATTACATTCCTTCTGTGTAATTGCCTCATTCAATTTTTTTTCTTTCATGGTACAGAGTATTCTGCAATAGGGGTCAGAGCCTTTTAATATGGTTTTATTTGACTAATATTTGAAGACGAAGAGACAAAATATGTGAGTATGGAATGATTTGGACTCCCCTAGACAACCAAAGAGTGTAAAGGCCCATAGGACTGACAAGGATGGAAAAATAATTGTACCCCTCAGAGGCATCTAAACTCTCTGCAAGAATAGAACACTCCTTTTTTCAAAATGTTGTTCCTTGGTTTTAGTATCATCATATGATTCAAATTTCAAGAAAAGCAAAGGGTATGTCTCTTCTTTCTTTCCCCAAAAGCAACTAATGTTGTCAGGTGTGCATCATGCTTTCAGAAATACCTTATGCATATTCAATAAAACTTCATTTGTTTCCTTTTATTTGCATGGATGGCGACATTCTCTTCTAGGACCTTTTTTTGTTTGTTTTGTTTTGTTTTGTTTTTTCATTCAATTTAGATACAGAGAATACAATAGAGAGCAAAATTAAGCCCACTTGGAAAATTTAATTCCCATGGTGGAAGTCAGGCAAAAAGCAAACAATGAACAAGATCAATTTGGATCATGAGTGTTTGAAACCAACCAGCAGGAAAGGGGGTGCTGGCTAATTGAAATTAGGTGGTCATAGACGCTTACCAAGGAGAGAAGCATTAAAAAGAAATGACTCACATTTTCACTTTTGCATTCAGCTGGCTAAACGTCTGCTTAAACTCAACAATATACCCCTATGCAGCCCCACCAAATACATCTTTGGAAATGTGGGGGTTGACGAACTTCACAAACATGCTGACTCTTCTTTGTAATTTGGTGGCTCATGGTAGCTTTTGCATGGTAAAAACTGTAGAGAGGCCCCAAGAAGTTCATCCCCAGATATATTTTGTGGAATGTCTACAAGAAGGTGAGACACTGACATTGACAGATGCATCTCATCCATACTCACTGTTCTGAGGATGTCATAGAGTTATTTTAACAAAACCAGCAATTGGAGAGGGAGGATTAGCCTAAGATCAGTAGAAATTCACAGACCAATTATTTAAATTGGATATCTGGAAAAATAAAATAAAAACTTCTCTGCACATGTACACATATTCAAAAGTCCCAACTTTCAATATCAAATATCTTGGATACTAACTGTAACTGGTTACTGGATTAACTTTTTTGATTTTCTTCCAGATGTGTTACCATGTAGAAGTATCCTAAAATCCCTACTTGTGATTTTCCTACTCATGTAAGAAACATCTATTTTCTTTTCTCTGAAGTAATTGAGGATTTTTCTGGTTCATTTAGATATGTTGGTTACTTCTAAGAATGACACAATATCTATCAATTGAGGTTTAGGTTTATGCCAAGTGCTGAAACTCTTCTGCAAGTAATTCATTATTAGATGGGACAGAAATTACTTTAAATCACTATTGAAATTCTGTCCTCATTATGGGCATCAATTATCATCAGACTATAAAATGGATGTAAAAGGGGGAAAAGATCGGTCCGTTTTGAAGAGCTCCTCCCTCTTACTCCTCATAACATGGCATATGTAGAAGGTGGTCTTCCATATGGACCCTCACCGCAACTTACATGTCTGAGTCCTTTCAGACTGAGTAGTACCACAGATTGAGTAGCTTGTAAGGCACAGAAATTTATTCCTCACAGCTGTGGAGGCTGCAAAGTCCAAGATCATGGTGCCAACAGATTTTGTGTCTAGTGAGGGCCCGCTTTCTTATTTGTAGATGGCACCTTCCTGCTGTGTCCTCACCTGGTTGGAAGGGGCTAGGGATCGATCAAGAGCCTCTTTTACAAGACACTTACATACACTCTTATGACTTAAGCAACTCCCAAAGACCCCACCTCCTAGTACCATGCTCTTTGGAGGACAAAAACACACCCCACTAAGCTAGTCAATTACTTATGCTTCCCAGTTGTTTAGATTTCAAATATATAGGACTTCCCATTAGTTAGCCTCCTCTGGGATAACAGCGATAAAATTGATTGCTCTGATTCAAAGTGATATTGCTATAGACTTTTCTCAGGTAACTCCACCTCAAAGGTGGCCCTCGCAAGTTTAAAAATAAACTTTTATTTCATATCACTTTTAGAGCTATTTTTAGAGAAATCTAAAGGGCAGGGAGCTGCTCAAAAATATCATATACATGGCCCCGGCTGGTGGCTCAGTGGATAGGTGCCCACCTGTGAACCCAAAGGTCGCTGGTTCGATTCCCAGCCAGGGCATGTAACCAGGTTACAAGCCAGGTCTCCAGCCAGCTCCCTATGTAGCTGGAGGCAGGTGAAAGGCAACCATACATTGATGTTTCTCTCTCTCTCTATCTCCTTCCCTTTCCCTCTCTCTAAAAATAATAAATAAAATCTTTTTTAAAAAAGCATATACATGGAGCAGTGGAGGTGCAGAAACAGTTAGCTGCCCAGAATTGGAGAAATGAGACCCACTCTGACATTCCTGGCACTACTTAGAGCTCCTTCAACAGAATCAGATGGTTCCTGGGAGCTGGGCTAGGAAAGTGAGCTGCCAGAGATCTCCAACCTCCTGGAAGTTATGATGCAAGGCCTGCAGATTCCATCTAGTGACAGAATTCCAGCTCTCTGCAAAAGAGGCCGCGAATGTGGGAAACTTTGTTAGTCACTTCCTTCTGCTCATGACTACTACTTCACTCTCACAAGAAGAGTATCTTCTCTCCTTGGGCCCTCTTGCTGCATCAGGGCTGGAATGGTGCATGGGAGTCTCTAGGGGTGGCACTCGTGCTGACTGGGGGCTTCTCCGTGGAGTAATTTGGGGCACGGGAGTCCGTGGAGTGGTCGGCTTCCCAAGCGAATACCATCAGGTTCTTCTCCCCGCCCCTACTCAGCGGAGCTGGCCCAGGACCAACTCCAAAATGAAACATTTGTTTGCCAAACACGCACAGCTGTAATCGGTCTGCTGCTGGTTTGCTGCATAACATGCCACCTGCTCCTCCTTTTCCAGAGAAAAAGGTCGGCGAGAGGAACTGAGGACAACGTTCAAGCAATGATTTAGGACTCCGTCTATCTCATTACTGCCTTCTGCCAAACTCTGGGTGTACCCTCGTCACCGGCCCCTCACCCTGCAAAAGTACTGCAAATTTGCTTAAGGTTTGGATAGCAATAGGAGCAAAGATGCTGCTTTATGTTTTCCAAAAGGCAGAAAACAACATAACGGTTTCTTCTCAAGATTAAGTCGTTGCTGTTCTTGTTTTGGCTGGGGGGAGGGGGATGCTTACAGAAGACGGAGCCCCATCCCTGTTATGACAGTTGTCTAGGTGAGGTAGGAAGAGACCTTCTCTCATTCAGGATGATACATGTTAGCTAAGAAACAAACCATCCCACATCCCACAGTCTTGCTGCCTGGAGATGGAGGGAAGGATGAATATGTTTAAAGCCTGACAGAACACAAACCTCCTGACAAACTTCTGGAAAGTTTTTTACAGCTTTATCAATATTTTTTCACTTGCCTGAGGTCATTTCCTGTTATCTTATAATCCACTGTTTTCTAAGAAGAATTTCATAAAAGAAATTTCTTTAATAGCTCAACTGAAGCTGGTGTGATGAAAACAATAAAAATTCTTGTTTGAAAGTGATTCTTTCTCTGCTTCTAGGACAACCAGGGGAATATAATAACAGCCCAGAGCTTATGATTGCCAGCAGCAAGTAAAATTTGAAGGTACAGAGGGTCAAAAGTATCATACCCTGTTTTAAACCCCGGAGGTTTGCTTCCATAGGCTTCTGGAGTAGATTCTACATTTTGTGTAGGGGACCACTTTTTGCCATCCACATGTTTGCATTTTCTCAAAGTTTATAGTACCCATCTCACTTTCTTCTTCTCTTTTCAGATGCTGCATCTTTTCTTCACTACTCTCTCCAGGTTCTAGGTCATCCATGTTTGGCCTTGTTCACTAGATGAGGGTGTGTGTGTGTGTGTGCAGGTAAATGGGAAAAGCCAAGAGGAAGACAAGGGATGAAAACAAAGAGATTTCTTTTTTACTTATTCCTAATATTTTATGACATGAAGGAAGAATACATTTCTAAGAATTCTAAACTTTCTGCATTCTGAAGCCATCCCCTCCAGCCAGAGCTTCAATCACTTCAGCTCTGTGCACATGGGGAGAAAATTCATAGTGGGATTGTGACTATCTTTCATAGTTCCATGGCCAATCTTACTGCTATATTGAGTCCTTCCTGTTTTGAGGAATGACTTTGTAAATTAATAGCCACTGCCTGCTAAGTGATTCAAAGGAGAAGGGAAAATCTCTAGTCTCTTTGAGTCAATGGAACATATTATAACGGGTTAATCAGATGAAGTTACCTTCCAGAATGCACATAATGCTACTGGGAACTTCTGTCTACAAACAACTTTCAACTCTTCTGGAGCTCTGATTCCTAATTCCCTTGTTTGGCCATGCAGGGACTCTGTTATCTCTCACTTACCTTCCCAGGTCATCTCATCACAAAGGCTTGTCATTTCCAGAATATATCCCGGATTATCTCACCCAAATGTGTCTGTTTACAGCTTCCTTTCCGCCAGAAATGCTATTCTCCAAACATCCCTCCCCTTCCCCTTTGCTAGTCAAATTTTGATCTGCTGTTGATCTGAAATGTTGTCTTTTCTCTTAATGAAGATGGATTAACATATGACATTGTATAAATTCTAGGTGTATAACATAATGATTTAATGTATACATTTTTTAAAAATTTTATTGTTGTTGTATTACATCCATCCCCTTTTAATGTATACATTTTTAATTGATGAAATTATCTGTAATCCTTGCAAATGGTCACAATTTCTTGACACTGGTACTATCCTGGCATATTAGGCTGTAGGTAGTGATGTGCATAGTTGTCTTCTGCTAAGCAGGTAAATCCAGGCAAGAAGGTTCCGCAGTAACTTTATATAGCCTGGTACCTTCCACTCTTCCATCCACAGGGTCTGATATGGTGAAGACCCCATGCTTACTTGGTTGGAATAATGAAAAAGACTCAAGAGGCCACTGTGAGTTAATTTCTCATGGAAGGGAAGTGCAAAGCATGAATTAAACCATTAAACAGCACACATCCAGACTTTTAAAGTTCATTTAGTAAATAGCTTTACATGCTGAGGTAGGCCAAGAAGTTTCAGGAGTTAGCTATGCACTAAATGTAAATATTTATGGAGCCACAAAGGCACTGGGGTAGAAACAGTGTATGAACACTATTTCATACCTCCTCCTCTGTGGAACTCTGCTGAGAATATTTGCCCATATAGTACAGTCATACCTCAGTATTCATCAGCTTCAAAAGCCATCAAATACTGTACTCATTGAATTTTGATAAGAGTAAAAGTGTTTCAGCACTCAGTGCTTGCTTGGGACTCATAGCATTTGCTAGAACTTGTATGAGTCACAATGCTGCCCTGTAAGATAAATGCGTCATTGTTTGGTATTCATTGGATTCAGCACTCATCACAACTTCTGGAATGAATTAACGATGAGTACTGAGTGAGGTACCACTGTATTTTCTGTTAATCAAACTTTCTATTATAAATTTATGGCAAGAGACTATATTGCAGGTATTCCCAGGAGTACCAGGAAACAAATATGTCACCAACCAGAATTCCATAAAATTAATCATCTGGGAAAAGTAATGAAATTGTGCTTGAATGAAGGTATCACATGTCCCCCCCAAAATTTATGAACTCTGCCCCATTCTTTGAAAATTAAGTCTATATTTTTAGATTTTTTCTGAGTACAGTTGGGGGTGGGAATAACTGGGTTCTACCACCAAAGCTAAGTGGCTTCAAAAGGCTCCAACTGATAGAGGGACATCAGTGCTTTAGTCCAGGATATTCTCTGTCCTGGGCCTGAGGGAAAAAGACAAGCCATGACTGTCTGTTTCAACACTGTGATTTATTCCTTTACCTAAAGAGTCTCAGGTCAGTACTTTGCATACTGTAGATGCTCAATAAATATTGGATGTATTCATGAATAAGTGGCAGCTCTTTAATTTAAGAAAGCAGAAATGTGACATTTATAAATGTGCACAGTTGTTAGGCAGGAGAGAAAGCCATAGGTCTTTAGCAACTAAATACCATGGGAAAGAGAAATTTCTACTCTCAGAACTTATATTTTAGAGCGCTGTTACTCAAAGTGAGCCAAGGAAAGGACACCACACGAGCATTAATCACCATATGATCAAAAATCAGAAGGGAGTGGGAAGGACGTATTGGAATGAGTGTGAATATAATATGGGTAAAATGCAAAATTCATGAGAAAATAAAACCTGAGACTTCAGGGGAAATTACTTACCTGTAACTCCCCAACTTTTGCATTTAGAGTGCTTTTAAAGAAAGTTTCCTGCAAACACAGGAGAAGCATCTACTCTGGCTTAGAATCTATACTGCTGGGGAGGGTTCAAGGCTCATTTTCTAGATGCATGAGTCTTTTGGAAACATCTCCCTTCCCCTAGATCACCCCAAATCTTCCAAGTCTCCTAAAGTTTCCATCTTTAGTCACTCTCACTTCAACCCAACTAATAGACATAGAAAAAGTTTGGAAGGTATTATCTGGATCTTTCAAACCATGGCTTATCTGAATGATTCTAACAGAACTGTTTTTGCACACATGATCAAGACAACTGCCATTTCTCATTATAGCTGCTGATTCTGACTCATTCCAGATTTCCAGAAGCTTGGGCTGGGGATAGACTAAGGTCTTATACAAAAGTAGGGAAATGCTTTATAAGTATTGTTTCAATGGAAAAACCAGGATGCAAAATGCATAACTTTGCCTTCATTCTTCAGCCTTATAG
This sequence comes from Noctilio leporinus, assembly GCA_004026585.1. Taxonomy (NCBI): domain Eukaryota; kingdom Metazoa; phylum Chordata; class Mammalia; order Chiroptera; family Noctilionidae; genus Noctilio; species Noctilio leporinus. The sequence continues at coordinate 235,821 of PVIW01001481.1, read as the reverse complement.
TTGCCAAGGAGGATGCTTGTCTTCTTAGAATGTACTCTCTGCTTTCAGTTGTGACATGTTTTGTAGGTAAAATAAACATTAAAAAGAAAATACCAGTTTCTTTGTATTTAGTAAGTATGTTTTGCTTCTCAAGCCTTCCCACACCAGGCCCTCAATACCTTTCTCCCTTTCATTCTACATGTCACCATGACTGAATTAGTTCAACAGATATTTTTCAGTTTCAGATACTGTTCTAGGCATGACAAAACAAAGATGAGTAAAATGACCTCTCTCACTGGTAACTTCCAGTCTGAAATGGGTGACAGCTATATTCCCAGATGATTTCAACATAGGAAGTAAGTGCTAAGATAGAAGTGCGAACCTGAGATGAATTCTCCTATGCAGCTATAAGCATCTACCTATGGGTAGATGTTGTTATATATTTTCTTACACGTGTTTCTTTTTCTCCTGATTGCTTTCAAGCTCCTTGAAGGCAGTATCCAAGTGTGTGCTACTTCCATACTTCTCTCCAAGATGAATTCTCACTAAATGTTGATTGAAGTGGTTTTAGATCCATGGTTGACAACGCAGTCAGTTTCTTAACTTGCTTTTTATATAATTCTTACAGTTTTAGATGCTGAAGTCACTGAGAGAAAGAAAAGGAGACCCCAAATTCCAATTCATAAGCAAATTCATTATCCAGCATTATCATTATACCTCCTGTGAAAGACCAGACTTATCTTTCGAGCTCCATGGGGCCTTAATTTAGAGATACTATTGGAAATTTATTCCAAAAAGATTGCTCAAGTAGCAAAGAGTATATGTGGTGTTAAATGTGATCTTAAACATTACTATCTACTGTAAATCAGAAAGAGAGTACAAATGCTATAGTTGCTGTTTAATGATGTATGAAAAAGCTGCCTGGTAAAGTGCATGGTTAAGAAAAGCTAAAACCAGCCCCCAACAATGACTTGATGATATATTGAGTACTTTGTGGACAAGCCACACCCCCTGACTTGGAAAGTGATGAGAGCTAAGTGCTCTGCAGAGGAAAGAAACTAAGATACATTCATGGAGGCAGAAGAGTGGAGGGAATGCTGGTTTGGAAAATGAAGTGAGAGATATGGCAAGAAAGTAAATGATTCCTTCTTTTTCTTTTTCCAAATGAATTACACTGATGAGGCATATAATGACTTGGAGGGAAGGAGAGCTAACTTCACTTTGAGTCTATCAGGGAAATTGTAGAATGGGAAATTGGCACTAGCTCTCATGGAGCTAACTTTTGAAGATAAAGAAGGAAAAATAAGGACATGCTAAAGGAATGAAAGCCTGAGCAAGTGAGCAGAGAGAGATGAGCTCCAGACAGGCTCAGTGGTGGGGACATCACATAAACCATATTGCCTGGACAGATGATATGTGCATGTTGCAGGATTGTTTACCATGGATGGAGGCATAGGTGAGGGCAAGGTCATGATGATCCTATCTGTGAGGCTAAGGACTGGGCATTTTATCCAAGTCCAAGGTGTTGGTTCTTAACTAAAGTATTTTAAGATTGTATTGGTTAATAACATGGAAAGTTTAAATTATTTTATGCCAAAGTTTGGACATTGACCCTTGTTTCAAATACAGAGTGGGACAAAAGTGGGTTTACAACTATCCATATGAAAATAATAATAATAATAATAATACAAAAATAAACTGTGGTTTGTATATTCAAAACTATAAACCTACTTTTGCCCTACCCTGTATTGCTCCACAAAGCAGATAGAATATTTGAATATTTACATTTATTTGTCACTGTTAATGCCATATTTTATTTGGTTGATTTTCAAATTGTCCTGCTATCTGTAAAATCTGGTCAAGTCTGTTGGCAGAGATGGAAAAGTGTTTGAACACTTTTGTGAAAAGAACATTTATTTGGACATGGGTAGAAATCTCAAAGAAAAAGAAGTTGGAGAGTAATTGACTTTATTTTCTATTTTAATTTTCTATTACAACTAAATATCCATTAATGACTGGGTTGTGTAAAGGAAAACTCTGATTGTAAAATATTCTATGAAAGAGCGATTTCTTATGTTCTAGAAGAGCTGAAAGGATTGTAACGTATAGTGTCCTTTGTGTATCAGACTCACTCATGCAAGTAACCAAATCCTTATGTTTTTTTTCTACACTTCAGTAATCCCCAAGAAGATATTTACTCTAAACCCAGGGCTATTTTATTTTATTGCTAATATTTAAATCAAGCCAAAGTGTTGTATCATCATGTTCTAGAAAGTAGCTGATAGTCATCCAACAGCATAGAACCTTAGATAATCAAAGGGCTTGAGTTATTTCATCCTCAAAATTAGTGGGAAGTTTTTTATTCTTGCCCATTAATTCCCATGCATAGTTAATCAAAGCATTTACAACTGCATGGATAACACTTGAAGAAAGTACTAATGACCTGTAAATCTTACATATAATAAACAAATTTAGCCTGTCTAGGTTTCATGTGGTATTTGCCACCCATGTCAACAATCTTTAATGTAGATCTAAAGTATCTGATGCTAACTCCCTGTGCAACAGTTCTGAATTAAGACTATTCATGTGTTTCTCTTGGATGCCAATGGGAGTTAAAACTAGCAACTAATTTGTACACTTGAAAATCCAAAACCATAAACCTAAAATTCATATTCTTCCTATTCCACTTTTTTCCTAAGCTCACTTCTCTCCTTTCAGCCACCTCACTTCTTTTTATTCCATTGTTTTCTCCACTCATCCCAACACCATCCCCTTAAGTGCTCTACATCACAATGCAATAAACATCAACTAATCAAAAGAGAGACAGTTAACTCTTTTTGTTTGTTTGTTTGTTTATAGTTCTGGGGGTTAGGAGTTAGGATTTTGGTATAGAAACACTGAAAAGAAAGAAAGGTTACAAATTGCTCTCTCCCCATAGGAACCTTTATATCAGTTTTCACATTCCCAATGTTTCGTTACCTCCTGATTCCATCTTAATCTATGGAAATCCTAAATCTCCATATTCTTGGACCTTAAAAAAATGGGTTTTTGACTTCTACTCTCCTCCATAAAATCCTTAAGCCCTTTAAATGACTAAGCTACATTTGGATGCAGTAATATGACTATAAACTCTTCAAGTTTTACTGAGCCCTTTCTCTCATGTTGTTGCAGCTTCTGCCAATCTGTGGGAGAATGTATTTTATAGCCTCCGGGTCAGCATGTGTATTCCAGTGTTTTCTTGTTTCCAGATTGGCACAAAACTCATGGAGAGTGAGGATACCTTCAATAGCTACCTGTAAAATCACTGTTAGCTATGTTTCTCCTTAACCTAATGATTTGAAGTGCTACGGAGAATGGACTATGATCCACAGACAGTTCTCCAGACATGAAATCTTCACATTGAATGCTCTCTGCCTGCTATCCCTGTGTCATTTCTTGTGACCCTATTATAGACAACATACATACTCCACTGCAGTGGCAGTATTGAGTGGATATTTTCCAATGTTCTCCATTTTGAGAACTCAGCTTTTGTCCCAGCCTCCAGAAGTCCCAGAACACACATACATGGTGACCTTGGGGGATAATTCTAGTTGTTTCCTACTCATAGTCATCCTAATCTCTTTTGTAGAGATCCCTCTAATTAGTTAAATTAAATGTACATGAGTGTTCACTTCTTCTTCATTTCAGTTTTAATATATTGTTGGCGGGTCACAAAAAAACTCATGTTTTCAAGCCTAAATGTTGTTGACCAACAAGTGAATTTCTGTTTGCTTTTGCTATAAAATTGCTGATCAATAATGTGTTCATGAACAGATGGATGTAGTTTCCTATATGAGTTAACTGATGTTTGCACTTAGCAAGAGGGAGAGAAACATCAATGTGAGAGGGGCACATCAGTTGGTTGCCTTTTGTACATACCCTGACCGGGGAATGAACCCACAACCTAGTGATGTGCCCTGACCAGGAATTGAACCTGCAAACTTCAGCTTTTCAGGATGACACCCAATCAACTGAGCCACACTGATCAGGGCATCCACACACAGTCTTATGATCACCAAGTAGTAAAGCTGGATGGGAACATGTGACCAGCTATGAGTGTGGTGTTAAAACTGAGACAGTCCCAGGCACAATAATACCACTGACCACCCGAGAATTAAAACTGGTTTTGCCTGACCCCAACCTTGTTATGGCACTGGCCCATAAGATTTTCCTTTCAACTCAAAATGAGGGATAAAATTTAATTCTGCAAAATAAGAATGGGCATCTACCAGTTCTAGAAGGGTTCTTGGCTGATATGTCTCAAATCAGGGCAAAGTGCCCCTGTTATGCCCATTTACTTTCTCTGTTCCCCAAGTAGCTGGCAGCTGCATGTGGATTTGAACCTCTTGCTTTTGTGGGCCCTTGTGAGTGGTGGATGTTGCCAGAAGTTATAGGTGGGAAAAAGAAGCCAGGCTGCAATTAAGAATCACTTTATGTTATGTTTCTGATAAGTAGCATAAGAAACCTCAGAAGAAGAAGAAGAAAAAAACAAATTTCTAAATGTTTAGTAACATACTGTAATTTCTCATATCATCCTAAGTATATATTCTATTCATACTGAATTTTAAAAGTCACAATTTCATACTCCTCTCCTTAAAGAGAGACAACCAAAATTGTGTAAGCTTCAGATCTCACAAGTTTTGATCAACTCTGCTGCACTTTTCATGGCTCTACCCAGGTCCCTTTCTGCCCTGGACAGGGTCTCGAATTATTTCTAGCTATGCTATATGCACCCTCTTGATAAAAATGTTTGAGCAGTCGCTCAATGCCTACATATTTATTTGTTTATAAGTTATACATATATATGTTACATGGTAAATATATATAAAAACAGAAATTAAGAATAAGTGAAATGAACATTACTAATCTACCTTCCCCGTGGGCAATCATGTGAACCTCTTTGGTATATGCAACCAGTTGGGAGATGCTGGTCTGACTCTTGGTTTTTCATCTGAGTTTTCTAGAACTGGTTATAGAGTGACACTTCAGAGATTGGACAGATGCCTAACTTAAATATTGTGCCATCCTGAGGCTGCAGCTATCTTCCTAACCCCCAATTAAAAGTTACTTGACACAACCCCATTGATCTAATTGACAGACTTTATAATAGGTAAAGGTTGTTAGATACAAGTTTCACAACAGTTTTGAAAACAGATGTGGCTGTTAAATATATTTCAAATTCACTTCTGTTTATTATGTTCTACTTAGCCAGCTATCACTGCAGAAATATCTTATGGCCTTAGCCATTCCAAGGAACTAATAACTAATAATTACTTGATATATTATTCTCTAAAGATATATGAATTTTAACAATATTTTTAAGGGTTTTCAAGAATAACTATAGAAATCACTAAAATAGTGGGGTCAGATTAGGGGGAGAAAATTTTTTGAAATGATACCAAGATTTCACTTCCTAATTTTTCTGGGGCTCCTACTGATTGATCAGCTGGACAAGGTAGGAATACTTCTCCTGTCTCTCCTCAGATTATTGGGAGGTGAGCTCAAATCCTTGTTTAGAACAGGCAGGAGGAGGTAACTATTGTCTGGAAAGATAGATCGCTAACTGCTAAGAGCCAAGAACTTAGGTTAACTCCCTGTTTTGCCACTGATAAGCAGCATATATTTGGGCAAGTCACTTTCTGAACCTCCATCTCTGCAGCAGAAAACTGTCTTTGAAGCAAAGAGGAGCTAGCCAATGTTGCCTTGAGCTTCTCTGTAATTTTAGGGTCAGTGCCATCGTTTTATTACTGCAGTGTTGCTACAAGATAGAGAGGTCTGGAGTTACAACTCACTTTGGATAAGCCCATGTGGGGATTATGCCAATTGGCTCTATCTTTAAATTTGGTTTTAATCTCACAGACAATTTCCTTTTTATTCTGAATCCCTGATGCATATGTGTCTCCACATCAGAATTTTAAGACTTTCCATGGGCAAGTTCTGGTCTGCCTGCCTGGCCCTGAATTAATTTAATAGTTACCCATATATAATGATTTGTATATTAATCTCTGAATCATGAGAGTGGAAAATAACCATTTGTATTTCCCTACATGTTCTGTTACTTTCATATACAAGATTCTCTTTATTGAGTGTGGAATCTTTTTAGCTTCCACTAAGTACCCTCCTCATCTTTTAAAGGCAACACTTAAATGACCCCATCTTCATAAAGTCAGCTGGGATTTCCCTGTTCATGCCCAAGCTCTCCCTATTCATCACATCTCTTGTACTCAACCTCTCATCCTTTGGGGTATCACATTTTTTGGACATTGCTGCTCCTTCCCTAATATCACATGCCTTTGTGTATCAATTTTTATTTGCTGTTAATTGTCTCTCTTTCTCTTACCTCCTCCTACCTCTTACAAATAAATAGGCATCTAGCATCACCCTAGGGTTAGAATCTGAACTTCTTCATAGGATGAATCATCGTTAAGGACATGGTCAATGGTTTTTTATTTTTTTTGAAATTCATTGACATGATGCATTTTTTTATAAGGTGATTTTTTAAATAAGTCGTTTCACTAAAGATCCATTCTGTGTTCCGCCTGAAGAAAATGATCCATGTGTCAAAATGTACTTGCCTGATTCCTATGAGTCATGGAACACCAAACTACAGCCCACTGTTTATCCCGAAACCAGGAAATCCAAGCCTCTCTCCTGTATATAGGTCATTTGTCATGACTTGAGGTCGGAGTTTAACTTCCATTAAGTGGGTATTTTGAACATGAATAATAAGAGGGATTACTGAAATAACTGATGCAGTTCCAAGACACCGTTTGGAGAGGACCTGAAAGAAAGCCAGAGGATCCCCAGCTACTTAAGATGATAATTAACTTACAAAGTGTGGGAGATGAGTGGACCTGCCTATGGCCTTCCTTTAATGTATTTAGGAAAGGGAAGCTTGAAGAATGCTTCTAGAGGCTGAGAGAGGCATAATTCTCCTTCTCTAGAACCTTCACAGAATATCAAAAAGCTATAATACAGAGATCCCTGGGTCTGTTAATTTACCCACCTCAAGATCTAGGCAGCAAATAGCAGAAGCTTGTACGTGGTTATTCATTTGAAACTCAGGTACTTATAGTTTTAAGTGAGCTCTACAGAAAAGCAACAGAAAGATCATCATTTGATTCAAATCATGGTTGATTTTAATTTTCTCTGAATAATAGAATAGGCCTAGTATAGAACTGAGGCAGAAATTGCAGGGCCCAATGGTGACCAAATTTAGTTCAGCTGCCATTTATTGAGTACCTACTATGTACCAAGACACTGTAAGCTCTCCAAAATATAATCACTTTTCTGTAAAATGGGGTTATAACACCTATGCCCAGGAGTTGTTTGTTGTAAGGATGAAGTGAGTTATTTTATGCAGTTTGTCACCTGATCCTCCCTTATGAATGACAGCAATTACTTTTCCTTTGTTTCACCTTCACAAAAAACCAGTGAGGTAACAGGCACCCAATTTAGGATGTCATTTGTCTCCTCAACATGAAATCTTTAAGGTCTCATGTACAGAAAATAATAACGATGCTACTAAATTCATAGCATGTTAAAATTTACATAATGCGCTAATATACATTATCTTCTTTAATATTCATATCCAACTTTTGAAGTGTAAACTAGTTTCTCCACTTTGCAGATAAATGTTAGAGATGGAGAGTTGCTGCATGACTTGGGCAAGGGGACAAGATTAGGAAGGCCCTCCAAAGCATCAAAACTCCCCGTGGTTTTGGATGGAAAAGACAATAGGGTCCATAAGGTTATCATTTTCATGGCACTGATTAGCCTCCTGCTCCTAACTCAGATTATCTTTCCCCTCACTTGACATAGCCTTGCAGTGCTTCCCAGAGTTAAGGCACTGTGCTTCCAATGGGTCTTTGTAAAATATGCGAATATTCATCGAATGCATTCACACATCACATATAGTGACTACCTTAGCTTCTTGAGGCTGTTGTAATAAATGACCACAAACTTGGTAGCTTAAAACAATTTTATTATCTCAAAGTTCTGAAGGCCAGAAATTAGAATTCAATATGGCTGAACTGAAATCGATGTCTGCAGACCTATAGTTTCTCTGAGGCTCCAGGGGAGGATCTGGTCATTACCTCTTCCAGCTTCTGGTGGCTGTCTAGGCTGTCTGGGCTTGTGTTCCAATCTCTGCCTCCATCTTCACCTTGCTTCTCTTCCTCTGGGTTTCTGTGAGTCTACGTCAAATCTCTACAAATTATTTCGTTTAGGGCTCACCCAGATAATCCAGGAAAAAGTCTTCATCTCAAGATCGTAATCACATCTTTTGTCATATAAGGTAATATTCAGGCTTTTGCCACATAAGGTGATAATCACAGGTTCTGAGAATTAGGAGATGAATTTAGGCATGCCTCGAAGACACAGAGCACTCAGTTGCAGATCACCACGAGTACCACGATTAATCAAGTATCACAATAAAGTGAATCATAACCTTTTCACTGGGGGAGGTCTTGCCTTCAATTTGCAAAAAATGCAACATCTGTGAAGTGTAATAAAGTGAAGTGCAATCAAACAAGGTACGTCTGCATATCCTTGGGCCACCATTCAGCCTACTCTCATGACTTAATGGAATGCCTCATTTGTAGAGGACAGTGACAGAGAAACCCAAAGCCCAGGGGACTAGCCAGACTAGCAGCCCACTTTCTCAGAAGTGAGAGCTCCATCTGAGGCTGGGCCCTCTCACTTTCAATGGCCCTGCTTAGTTGCCAACACCAAAGGAGTGAGCAGTAAATATAGGTTATGAGACATGCCTCCCTCCTGAGTACCTCTAACTACTTACCAACCTTCCCCTTTTCCTACTTTCAAAAGGCCTTTTCTACACATTCCTTGAGGCCCAACTACAATCTTTGATCACAAGGCCTTTCCTGATCTCCATTGCTTAAAATAATTCTTTCACCTCTAAACTTCAACACCATTTTATGTGACTCTTTTATGTGATTGTTTGATGATGTATGTCACTTTTTAGCTTGCATCAAGTAACTGCATTTACTTTAACTCCTCCTAATTGCTGAGTTTCCTGAGGTTGAATCCACCCTCTCACTGGGCCCACCACAATTGCCTCCTCACAAATCCCACCTTCACTCTTCCTGACCTGCAGCCAGTGCTCTGTGCAGACACCAAAATGATCTCTATAAAACAAAAGTCAAACCATACTATTTCCCTACCTAAAAGACTACAGTGGCTTTGCCACACTTCAAGTAAAATCCAAACTTCTTAACATGGCCTGCAAGACCCTCCCCATATATTCTAAACCAGCCAATGCCACCTTCATCTACTTTCTTCTCCGGGACCTGCCTTTGTGGAATTGGAAGGTGCCCTGTCATAACAGATTGTCTGCAGCACAGTGACCCTTTGGGTAGACCCATTACTCAAAGGCACCCTTTCTCTGGGCTCATGCAGCTGTGCTGGAACACATACCTTCCTTGTTAGGTACAGCCCAAGCTGGAGCCTGTTTGCAGTTGGGCCCTGCCAATGACCTGCATTTCTTTTTCTTTTTTCCTTTTTAAAGACTTTGTTTACTTATTTTTAGAGAGAGGGGAAGGGAGGAAGAGAGGGAGAGAAACATTACTGGAGAGAGAAACAGTAATTGGTTGACCTTGTACTTACCCCAATCTGGGATTGAATTTGGGACTGAACCCACAGCCCAGGCCTGTGCCCTGATCTGGAATTGAACGGGCAACACTTTACCTTGCAGGGTGATGCCCAACCAAATGAGCCATACTGGTCAGGGCCCTGACCTGCATTTCCTAGTGTAAATAAATTCCCTCCCTTGAATACATGCAAGTAGCAAAGTGAAGCAGTGTAATAAAGTGTGAAGAAGGAGACATATAGCAGTGTTCATCACAGCATTATTTTCAATGGTGAAAAATTGTGAAGGAACTAAGTTGTTATTAGTAAAGAGATGACTAAATTCTGTTAAGTCCACCTACAGAAAAGCAAGCAGATGTTAAAGAATAAGACAGTGGTTGTCCCTGGCCGGAGACTGGAGGTAATGGAAAAATGACTGCAAATGGTTATGGGGTTTTCTTGAGGGTGGAGACGGTAATGAAAATGCTCCAAAATTAACTGTGATGATGATCACATGATTGTGCATATGCAAAAAAAAAAAGCAATGAATTATACACTTTAAGTGAATGAATTGAATGGTCAATATATTTTTATAATGCTATTAAAAATAATATGATTAAGTTATATGATCCAACAAAAAAATACCCATGCTATTACTTTTTATTTTTATTTTATTTTATTATTAAATAAAAACAAGTTATAGAACAATTTAAATATATATTTCCATTTTTAGAAAGCAAGGTACATGACTAGACATATATGTGCAAATATGCACACACATGCCCCCACAGAGAGATTAAGAGAGACAGTGAGGTGGAAATGTTGCCCCAGACAGTAAACTCTGAACAATTGGATTGAAGGTAATTTCACTTTTTTATTCCTAATTAATTAGGAATGATCTCAGTTGCAAGTACTTGAATATCTGACAAGCTGAAAACACAGGTTAGTTTTTCTCTGACAACTGAAAGGCTGAAGATAGGTAGCTGCTTGTCTTGTATTTAAGGCATGATGCAATTAAGATTGGCATCTTTGGGATGACCTTGGCTTTCTCTAATCCCTGTTGTGATGGCTGCCAAGTCACCAGACAATAAAGTCAAAAGTTTAATAGATTCCCCTGGGCCCCAGTTTTACTTTTGCCAGAATTATAGCACATGGTCCCTTCTATTTATAAAGGGTGCTGGGAAAGTGTTTTTCTTTTCCATTCTCAATAGTGAAAGGTACTAATTGAGATGAGGGTTGGGAATGTGCTGGGTCAGCCAACAAGTAGTATCTACCCAATGCACTTCAAGTGTATTCCAACTGGTGTCCTTGCATTTTTTCAAGCTTTCATTGCTTCTATAGTAGTAGTAGTAGTAGTAGTAATATACCATCACTCAAAGTTAGGTACTATTATTTTGGTATCTACCCTTCTTCTCAAATTTCTCTTTTTTCTCTTTATAGATAGGTAGGCAGAGAAATAGAAAAATAGATATGTATTTAAGTATATATGCAGAAGTATATATGTAATTTTTTTAATATAAGATCATACTCTGCTTCTTTTTTCTAACCTGTTTTATTTTCACTCAAAAAATCATGGAGATATAATGCCACTAGATATGGTCATCATCATCATCCTTCCAATAGTTGCATTACTATTTCATCATTTTTATTTAACCAATTCTCTGTTAACAGATATTCATGTTGTTTTGAATCTCCTTACTAGTTTAAACAATAGTGTCGCAAACATCTCTCTCTATTTTGGCACTACAGTACTAGTGTTTCTCTTCCTTGGATAGAGTGTCATTATTATTTAAACTTTTAAAAAATATATCATTGATATAAGATGTTTAAAGTGCTCATAAATAACTAAGATTCATCCTAATTTTTCCATGAAAATTTTTCTTTGTCCTCAAAATAATAAAGGACATTTAAAGAAGCATATGTCAAAATGTCAGAAAATTTTTTTAAATATCTCAAAAAAATACTTAATACTCTCTTTAAGTAGAGGAAGAACTAAAACCACAAATTAAAAAAAGTTATTAAGGAAAAGCTCTCCTTCCTGATAGATTCATTTCTTGAATCCATTTCTTCAGTTGTTTTAAAAGGGAGAACTTCCATGTTATTTATACTGAAAAGGAAAGATTACATTAAGGTCTGACACAAATTGACAAAAGCCAGAGGATGCAAACTGAACATTATCCTGCTATTCTGAATTCAAGCTTTTTAAAGCCCAAATGGTTTTAACAGGAGAACTGTGCTCCAATCAATCAAATTATATCTTTAAAAGATACAGTGGTGACTCTGTTAGGATGGTCAAAACCATATCTAGCATTACATGCCTCCAATTGCAGGGACTCAAAACATTTTTATGAACACACTAAAGGAGGATAATGGGAGAGACCTTGCCAATTAATGGCTGCACAGAATAAGATTCTGGCAAATCTGACCCAGGAAACTATCCTGCAGCTGCAGAGGCAGATAAAAGGGAGACATAAAACAACCTTGCAAATAACCTGCCCAGACGTGTCTGCACTTTCCTGTCCGTAAATACTCCGGAAGTGGGCAGATGGAGGAGGGAATACACTGGCTGTAAGGAATCTGTGTGTTTGCTTGTACTCACTACTGCTAAGAGAGCAACACATTTGTTCTCCAAGTGAGTTATTCTAAGTCACTCATATGTGAGTTTGCTCTTAATATCCGTTGACCAGTGTTTGCCACTTGCCTTCTACATCTATATCATTCATAAGGAACCTATCCAAATGCACCACAGTTTTCCTCTTCAAAGCTTCACCACTTTGGAAGGTTTCAGTCCTTTACCCCCACCCCTGCCTCCTGCACCCAGAATTGAAGACCATAAGGTCCTCTCTAGGATCCTCCCTAGATAGGAGAGCCCTCTTATCAGACAGTATAAGACTACTTGTTAATCAATTAACCCAAAGTGTGTTCAAGTAGGGAATGATTTAAAATAATGTTATGCTTTATCATTTATTTTAATACACATTCATTTCACACATGCCTGAGTGAGGCTGCTTCCTTCTGCCCAGGTCCTCTTTGGAGTTCCACAGTGTCTTTCTTGTCTAAACCAGATCCAGAATGCATTTCTTCAATTTCCAGGTTGGGGTTTCTCTGAGAAAATTTAATGATACTTGCAAAACAATTTGCCTGCCAAGAAGCTGTCCACATATTTTACAGCTTTTTCTAATCTTTTACAGTTGCCTTACCCAGTCCTATTTCAACAGCCTGCTTTTTAAAAAATTTACCTATATTGTCTTTCCAAAGCATTTAGCTTAATTTTTCATATATAATACCCTAACTACATTCATGTTTTGTCTGATTGTATATAATATTTTATTAAATGGCATGGTTATGTTAAAAAGTACAATGACATGGGCAGGTTTGGAAACAAGCTACAGAAGCCACTGACTCTTGGTGAGCATGCAATGCCACTGTGAGAAGCCATTAGTATTCATCCTGCAGCATTTTATTTAATTTTTTATTGAGGTAACGTTGGTTAATAACATTATATGAATTTCAGGTGTGCAACTTCATAATTGAATAGCGTATACTCTACTGTGTCCTTACTACCAAAAGTCTAGTTTTATGCAGTGAATAGAGACCAGTGGTTAATGGGGTGTGTCTAATCTAGCAAAGCAGTTAAATGGTGGCTGGTGAACAAAGTTTCTGCTGTAGATTTACCAAGCTATAAAATTTAGTCTGAACAGTTTTGGATAACTGGCAAAGAAAACCCAGGACTAAGCTTCGTGCCCCAAGCTCACTATGTGACCACAGGCAGGGGTGATATGCAAAAATGTCCAAGAACCAGTTGCCAGCACAAACTGCACACTGTCTGATTAGAATACATACAGGCCATAAATGACCTGTAAGAAGATACTGTGTTCTATCTAGACATCACCTCTGGCCATGGATAGGTTGACATATTCGGGCCGTATTCACTTGCAAATGATGGAGGTTGGTCAAGCAAAGCTCTATAGCTTCTTCCAATTCTGAAACTTTTAATTGGGCCATATACAGCTCTAATTAATTTCCACCCATGGGATTCATCAATTCTTGGATTCAGTTGTTCTTTCTTTGGAGAGGTGCTGTCTCAGAATTGTCATTGAGACTCAGACTCTTACGAGCAATATAAGAAAGACAATAGCAAGCTAGTCATGAGGGATAAGGTATATATTACATATAAATAAATATTAGTATGTCTTACATATTTTAAATATGCTACATTACAAAACAAATATATTTGTCCATGAAACCTTCTGCTTTATTCTCCAGGGATATGAGTTCTGCATGTTTTGTTTTGTTTTTAACCTGGGGATGATGCTTATTTTTATGCCTTGCTCCATTTTCACAGATTGCAGCATGTTTTCCACATGCAGTTTCTTGTTTGCCAGCAAGCCCGGCTTTTGCGGGGCATTAAAGATCACCCAGTTATAGAAAACAATCTTGAATACCTTTTCATATTTCCTTCTCCTACCCTCAGAATCGTTTCCAACAATTGCAATTTTAAGGGCCTCCTTCATTTATAGGAAGAACTTTCTCTTTTGTAGTTTTCCCCCCCTTTCCACTCATCCTAAAAGCATTTACCATAGAGTACATGGGGGTGGGGTGGGGGTGCTTTTTACTTGCCTCTCAAATGCAGATCGTGGGAAAGCCAAGTTCATCTGAGCAGACCTTTATTCTGAGACAGGACACAACAGATGTGAACATTTGTTTGGAGAAAAGGAAGAGAGGGAGGGAGGGGGAAAAGAAGGAAAGAATAAAGGAAGGAAGGAAGGAAGGAAAGAAGGAAGGAAGGAAATAGGGAGGGAGGGAGGAAGAAAGAATGAACAAAAGAAAACGAGAAAGAAAGAAAGAAACCTCCAAACTGCTTTACAGTATTAGCCCAGACTCCTGTATGCCACGGTTCAGCCTATAATAAATTTTATTGCAGTTATAAACTCCTGAAAAGAGGAACTTAGACTGGAAGTGCTGACGCAGGCTGCCAGGCTGTGGAACTGCATTGCTGTGGATTATATCCTGACATCAGTACACAGCGAGGGCAAACCCCGAAATACTGAAATCCCCAAGTCAGATTTTGTCCATCACATTAACTCTTTGATTCTCCCTCAAATTAATTTTAATGAAATTAACTAGGGGGTCTCATCAAAGAGAAATGAGCACTCTTGCAAAAAATACATGAGTTTGTGTGGTGTGGAAGCTCTAGGCTGAGAACTTAGTTATTCAGTCAAAGTAAAATTCATCTTACAAATAAAGCTGGCCTTTGGCGGGGGAGGGGTGGGTGATTATTCATGTAAATGACAGCTTTATGTACTATAATTACAGTCATTAATGAAGGCACAATTACTTTATCATACATTATCAGGATCAAAGAAGGGCTCTTTAAAATCAGTTCTTAGTATATAGAGTCAATACAGAAATTAGACCAAATTTGAACTGGAAAATTTTGCTTAAATAATGCCCTAGAGGTTAAAAAAACAGTGAGTTGAGGTTACAGAGTGAGAAAATTAAAAAGACACACTAGAGGTCACTGTTCTACTTCAGCTGAAGATGTATCCCTATCCATGTATATGTATATATATACATTCATTTTTATGTATATATCATATATGTGTGTGTGTGTAGTGTGTGCATATCAAAAACTGTCTTCAAAGATCACTTACATTCATTAAATTAAATTATAAATATTATTTGTATTGCCCCTCCCCCAGTGGTATGTGGACAGTTTTTTGTTTATTTGTTTGTTTTTAAGATTTTATGTTTGTTTTTAGAGGGAGGGGAAGGAACGGAGAAAAAGAAGAAGAGAAACCCTCTCTTTTGATGTGTGGTTGCCTCTCGTGCACCCCAATTGGCACTCACAAGCCAGGCCTGTGTTCTGACTGGGAATCGAACCAGCGACCCTTTGGTTTGCAGGCCAGCACTCAATCCACTGAGCCACACCAGCCAGAGTGGTATGTGGACAGTTTTATATCCAAAGATGAAATGAAAATAGAAATCTTTTTATTTATTTATTTATTTTTAGAGTGAGGGGAAGAAAGGGAGAAAGAGAAAGAGAGAAACATCAGTATGTGAAAGAAAGGTCCATCAGTTGCCTCTTATAGGCCCCCATCTGAGGACCTGGCCTATAACCCAGGAATGTGCCCTGACTGAAATTAAACTGGCAGTCTTTAGGTTCATAGGCTCATGCTCAATCCACTGAGATACACCAGCCAGGGCTAAAATAGATATCTTAATCTGTGAGGATTTATTTTATGATCATATGAAATACTTCTCTGATAAAAATATCTTGCATATACTCTGTACATTTTGAAACACACCTTTCAACTATTGTTTCATTTGGATCTAAGAGAAAAAAATAACTGAAGACTTCTGGTTAGTATGCCTGCTTCTTAGGGGAAAATGATACCATCTCTTGCCACTGTGCAAAAATATAAGATCGTTAAATATGAACAATACATGGAGTCCCATTTTTGAAACTGCATAGCCAAAAAGTCTGTGAAAAATCTTGAAACAGGCCATGGGAATAGTTGGTAAAAATTTCCAATTCTACGTACATGAAATGAAATAACGTTATGAAAACAACCAGTGCCCCAGGTGGGTCATTGCAAATACAATCAATGTAATAGGAAGAAGTTCCTTATTTGCAGCTCCTGGAGGAGACTGGGGATCTGTCTGTCTCCCACCAAGACTTTAGGTGCTCAATAAGTATATATTATTAATAGAGAGAAGGGGCTGGTGTATCCCAGAAGCACAAAGCCTGGTTTCTGGTTGCATTAACAGAAAAGATAAAGGCTGAATGGTGTATCCCAACAAAAGTACCATATTATTGCTAAGGAAGGGATTTGGTATTCTTCTTAGAGGATCAGTCTTCCATATTGTACTGGTAATAGAATTCTCAGCTGCAGGCATGTGCATACATTCAACTCTAGGCCTTGAGACAACTTTTTCAGAAAGATGCCAACCCCAGCTTTATTGCTTTCTGTCCTTTGCCTTTGAAACAGACCTTAGGTAGGTAAGGCCTACCAAAAAGGAAAAAGGGAGGAAGAGGGGAGGAAACGACAATGTCTCTGCTGAACCTCTGCTTTGCTCTCTATTGCATCATTTGCTTTGTTCATGTGGCTCAGAGTCCTGGGACCAGTTCAAGTTCAAAACCTGGGTAATAACTTCTCAGTAACTGGGCACTTTCTGCAAGTCTCATGAGTGTGAGTCAATAGATTTGAATTTAACTTGAGTATTTTCATAGAGAAGTCCATATATTTTTAAAAATTTTATTGTTGTTGTATTACATCCATCCCCTTTTTGCTCCCCTCTGTCCCCCTCCCCATCCACCCAAAGTCAATCCCACCTGTTGTCCATGCATATTTTTAATAGCATATCCCAGGTATCCTTTCTTAAACTAGTTAGTGGTGGTGGCAGCAGAGAAGATTTGGAGGCTCATGACCTCAAATGCGAGTCAAAAGTAACCTGTTGTGAGCTGCTGCAGCATGAGGAGAAAACCACAGGCCCAGCTGGGGTGAACTTGGGCACATTCTTGACCATTCTAAGCCTAATTTTCCACTTGTAAATAGGAGGTTATAATTAGAGATTATAAAGTGCTAGGCACAGGGCTTGGCAAAAGGTAAGCATTTAGTAAACGTTAATTGTCATTGTTAATTATTGTTGTCATATCAGGAGTTTGTTGAACCCCTTTGCACCTATCAAGGAGGGACAGAAGTTGGGTTTACAACCATAAGCAGGCTTGAATCAACAACAGTATTACAAAATAACAGCCAAATTCAACAGCTTATTGTTTGGAGAGAAGAAAGAAATCAGGTTTTAATGAACAGTTGTATTTTTTTCAAACAGTTTTGAGTAGACAAACTCAAACTTGGACTTAAAGGAAAACAAAAAAATTTACTATGATAATACAGAAATATATATATATATATATATATATATATATATATATATATATATTTATGTAACTATGTGTATTTTTCTTGCCAAAAAAATACCTCACGTTAAATATGTTTGTGTTTTACACAGTATAACTATTTTCGAGAGAGTAGGGTAAAGAGTGTTAGGGACATTGAGAAATGTTATACAATTGAGTGAGACACAGGATGACTTTTCATATCTTGGCCACATCTGCCACAGTGTGGATTCACACATCTAATTAGACGCACAGCCATCACAGCCAGGGAAGCCATACTATAAGGTAGGTTGTTGTCAGCTTAATTTTCTGCATGCTACTCTATACCTTCTGAATTATTACTTTGAAAGAATTAGTTTTAAGTAGTAAGTTAAATGTTTTACTGCCATTGTTCTTGTGATTACTAAGAACACATGACTTTCCACTACTTTAAGATTGTTCAACTCCTCACATAAGAAGCAGTTGAACTTCATAATTATGTGTGCCAAAGAGCACACAGTAAGATAAGTTAAATTTTAAATATCCAAATAGCTTACTTTATACTTTTGTACCATGGGTACAGTATATAATAAATAAAAGGAGTAAAATTTTAAAGTAAATATATACCCAAATTAAGGAAAAAGCAGACTGCACAAAATGTCTTTGTACAAATGCTGAATCAGATAGGGCAAGGGGATAGTTAGAGTTCTGCAGATGACTTAACACTTTACTGCACTAAGACTTCCTCCATCCTTCCAACAGGCTTGAGAGGCATTTGAAACCAATAAACCTTATTTGTGTCCAAGCTGGGAGTGAAGTCCAGACCCCACATGGCAGATCTGAGATGCACTGGCCCAGCGAGCTTAACTGATGTCAAGTGTAAACCACTTTTCAAAAGCATGTTATCAGTTTCACACTGTGCTAGCCATTCTGGTCATCTCATTCCATTTTTCATTTTACCGTTGAAAGGAAAAACAGATTAATGAGAGTCCAAATCCTCCTAGGAAGAAAACCTTCCTTATAAGGCATGTCTGAAGAGAGAGTTTAAAAAATTACTTACTCTGCCTTGGTTTTGCCAAATAAAGTAACATTTAGATAATTTGTATTTGAAAAATTCTTAACCCAGGTCAGGGTGGCTTACTAGATTAAATCTGAAGGGGAAAAATGAAGACGATGATGATGACAATAATAATGAAGTGTTTAGGTAAGTTATAAATCTCCCAGACCTTGGTTTGATTGTGTATATGATGGGGATTTGCAGGCAAACCCTATAACCCATCTCAGATCCAACAAGAAAAGGAATTGGCCCCAAACGGGCTTTGTGAATGGTGAACCACATGAAAGGAACATGTGTATGAAGACAAGTTTAATGTTCAGATTCTAAATATGTAAGATATATATTCTTTCAAGTATCTCAGAAAAATAGGAGAAAGCCTCACAGAGAATGATAATCAAAATCAAAGAATGGTCTGGGTTAGACCAGAAGGAGCCTTAAATGATGTCACATTAATGACATCATTTTACAGCTGAGTAAACTGGAGGTTGTAAAAGGTGGTTTTCGTGATTTCAAGAAATCTGCCTCCATTGCTTTTCAGTGTAATGGGGCAAGTGATGCTGGGCAGCTTCAGGAAGATATATCAAGGTTTGGAAACTTCTTAGCTACTCAAAGTTGGAACAAGAATCTGGCTTTCCAGACTCCCAGACCAAAGGGCTACATTTGAAAGGGTGGGTGGCTTGATATTTTTTTTTTTTTTTTTTTAATTCCAACTGTCAGCCAATTGGAAGACAATTTTGCTTGGATGCTCAATGGAGGTGTAGTAAAATGTTTCTGACCAAACATTCCCACTCTCAGTGAGGTTATAGTAAACTATATTCCTGCCCTAAACAAGTTCAGTTTACTACCCAAGAGTCATTTTTTAACTTTATCACCCCCAAGCTCCCAGGTGTTTCTCAGAGGCTGTCACTGCCATTAATAATCCAAGCTTTCAGCAAAATGATCCCTCATTTGACAGCATAGCAGGGTTGTAACAATGGATCCTGCCTGTCACCCTCCCTCAAGGTGATCACAGGGCCAGGGTCCTGTCTATTGAATTGGGAACCACTGATATAGACAGATCATCAATGTCACAGTAGTTCATAGTAAGAGGAAGGATTAGATCAGATCTTGCTTCACTGAATGCCATAAATAATTGGGGCACAGGCTCCATGGGTGAAGAGTGGCACCTACCCTTGGTGGATTATGTCCTGAGCATCTTATTAGTAGTGTTCTTTTTAGGCATTTTGATGACTGCATTTAAAACCCTCACGTGTCTGTCACCTCTATTCCCACTGGGTATAGGGAGGAGGGCTGATCTTGGCAGTTAAAGAACACTTAGAGCCAACAGGCATAAAGATATGGTCTAGAGCAGTGGCTTTCAACCTTTTTCATCTCACGGCACACAGAAACCTGTTACTGAAATTCTGCAGCACACCAAAAAGTATAATTTTTGCCAATCTGAAAAAAAAGTATAATTGTGATTCATTCACATTGGAGAGCCCCTGTTGTGTTGGCTGTTGTCAATTTCTTTTATTTGACAATCTAAGGAAAAAGAGGTCAGTGCCCTAACTACATCAGGTATTGCATGTTCTAAAAAGGCACACTGGTTGAAAATCACTGACGTAGGTATGTGTAGACTTTTAGAGTTAGACCCCGTTTTGAGTTGCATGTAGGCATACTACAAGAGGCGATCTCAGCCAAGTCCTCCACATTGAGAAAGCCAGGGAAGCCCCTTCTGGGAAAGAAAAAGCAAGTCATGAGGCTGAAAGCTGGGCAAAGGGAAGGCAAAGCTTCAGAGTGCTCCACCAGGCAGGGACACGTGCTCCCAGAAAGGTGATGGCTTTACGCTGTGATTTGGTGAGTCAAGGTACACTGGACACCTATGGCTCTCTCCTACCAAGCTGTCTCCCAGCAAGTGCAAAACCACACTGTCACACAGACACCCGGGCAAAAGAAATCAATTAAGACCCTAGGCTGACATTCCTTCTGAGTTTGGGCCACCCTCCAGCTAGGCCACACATCACTCCTTGAGAGAGCAGACATAGCTGTGGGAGCTGTCTAGCCCTGCTGTGATTAAGAAGGACTCTGCTGCCTTAATGTGGAGTGTGTTTTCTTATGTCAGTATCATCTTCTAACTTTAGCATGACTGAAGTGTCAAAGGGTTTTTGGGTTTTTTTTGTGGCTTGCCTAGAAAATTACACCAGTCCGCCCCTTTTCCCGTTTCCACTATATTCCATTGTATGACCATGCACAGTCAACATTTGTTTTTTAAGTGTGTGTGTTTTCCACCTAATACCATGAAATAACTAAAATGCATAAAAATGCTTAGGTACTTTGGGAAACTTTTTTTTTTTCTATTAAAAAGTCCTATGTCAATCATAGGCAAACAATCCGGCACTGAAGACATATATGGAACTGAGCGTATGGATGATGTACTCAGAGGAAAGCACCCTTGCAGTTAACTGTGTATGCTCCACAGCCACTTTCAAAGGAAACTGTCTCTGCCATTGAACTAGCATTTTTATTTTGTCAAGACACTGAAAGTTAGTGTTGAAATTAGAAAGCAGTGTTGATGGGTTAATTTTCAGGTTTTAAGTCAAAGCTGCTTTGGACTTAGTGTATGTGAGCTTTTCAAACTTTCATAGTCACTTTATTTGCATTTTGCATGCATTCAAAATATCTACTTTCTCTCCCTTTAAAAAAATGATTGAAGGAATGTTTGCCCTCATGTTGAAAAACATTACATACATCTCAGAACAATCTGTAATCGCTGAATGATGGTCCTCTAAATATAATGGTTCTTAATGAAAATCGTGAGAAATTTTCTGCTCCAAAAACTTTGAGGAGGTTTGGGTGTAGAGGACAGAGGGCCCCTTGAAGCAATAACACTCATCTAAGAGGTAATGACACATGACTGTCCTCCGGTCCCCCAAGTTTCCTCCTCAATTATTTTGATATTCTGTTTATGCTAATTGTTTTGGATGTTCTCCCTTTTCCTAGAATATGAAGGAAGTTAATTTTGCACAAAATACACTATGCTGCAAACCTTCCAACCCTAGAGACTGAGGCACTCAGAACTATAAAAGCTCAAAGCTTATAATTCTTTATCACTACAATTTTTAAAGTTTGCAGGTGTGAATATCAATTAAATGGCCAAGGTTTGAGCTATTTAATTAAGGTTTGATGAGTTATGTGGGGATGATGAGCTTGGGTTGTTTTGTCAGAGTCAACGGACAACTTGCTTCAATCGAAGACACACATCTCCGTAAGTGCGTCCTTTGCCTAAGCTGGAACTTTTATTTCTACATGATTTTATTGATCCCATATTGTTTTTTGGTTGAATTCTTGAGTTAGTATAAAAGCACTAAGAATTTTCTGTTCACAATACTCCTTGTATCTAAAGGTCACGACAATGATTGGAGATTCCAAGGTGAATGAAATGATCCCGCTCTCAAAGACTTACTGTCTAGAAAAGGAACCAGATGCAAAACAAAGAAATGCCATAGAATATAATGCATACAAAATCTCATCTGTATCCTGTACAAAAATCGCCCAGAGGATAGAGTGACTAATTTTTCTCTTTTTCTGGAGAAGTCAAGGAAGAGGTAAACCTAAGCAGGGTCTTAAAATATGAATAGCATAGTAGGATAGGGTCTCAAGAGAAAGATAATCTGTGCTCAGGGCATAATATGTAGAAGAGCGTGGAAGAGTGAGTCATGGATGACTTTGACCCTTAGCATAGAACCATAGTGCAGCATTTAAGGAAGGTTAGTATCCATTGGATGTATTAGAGGTAGCATTAAAATTGTTTTCAGCCCTGGCTGGTGGAACAGTGGATAAAGTGCAAACCTACGAACCCAAACATTGCTGGTTCGATTCCCAGCCAGGGCACATAGCCAGGTTGCAAGCCAGGTCTCCAGCCACGTTCTGTAGCTAGAGGCAGGTGAAAGGCAACCATACATTGATGTCTCTCTCCTCCTCTAGCCCTTCCCCTCTCTCTAAAAACAATACAGACTTTTTAAAAAATTGTTTTCAATTGCTTATCACTAGAAATGACCATTTTTCCAACTAATCATCAGATTCTACTTGCATGTTCTACTTTGTTCCAGAGATGGGGAAGAGATATGGTTTATCAATCACCAGTGGATTGCAGATTCCTGGGAAAATTGTGGTAACTCCCTGGAGACTTCATGAGGGCAGCCCAGAACATACAGTCAACAGAGTTGGTCCAGGACTAACCAGACCCAAACAACCAGTAGGAAAAGGGAAAATTTGGTAAATTATTCAATTGTATGGTCTATAGTACACCGCCCCTATTAGCTTCGAACATATAAGAAGCTCATACATACACACAAACACACCCGAACAATCTTTTTTGACTGAAGTTGCCACGCTTATGGAAACAAAGATGACCTCAATACTGAAGGAACTCATTCATCTCAAGAGCAAACATTTGTTTCAAATGTGTTCTAAAATGCCAGTATTTATTAAAGGAGAATTTGCTTATGAATATTTCTCACATTTCTGTCTAATCTCTGCTGTTTTTTCAGAGATTATAGCCTTTTGCTTTACAATTATCTGAAAATAAGAATATGTATAATTAGCTATGTCCCAGTCATTATGGTATGTTTTACATACTTTACCTCATTTAATCCTCACAACAATCCACAGGTTAATACTGGTATTTCCCCAAATTTCAGATTAAAAAACAAAACAAAACAGAAACAGAGAAGTTAAATGACTTGCCCAAGGTCATATAGCTAGCAAACATACGGGCAGGATTCAACCCTGAGGAGGAATCTGATTACTTATCCAAATGATCTCACCCACTTTCCATGTCTGATTCATTTGGAATTACAGATGAATCAGGTTTTCTTGCACGTAAGACTACAACTCAATCATTTCAATTGTTATTGCCAATTATTATTGTCATTTTAGAACCCCCAATTTTAAATCTGTAGTCATGCAAATGCAGGATGATGAAATCATGCCTGCCTGGTCTAGTGACTTTACACTAAATTGCGTGAATTGTCAAGGCTAAAACAAGGACTTGCATCTTAGCTAACACCTGCCTCTCTCTGCTGAAATGTATTATAATTAGCTGTTCTTCCTGGGAGAGGCTGTAAAGCTAACTGCAATGAAATAGAAAGAGAAACAGCAGATTTTATAGCAAAAAAAAAAAAAAGTGATTTGGAAAGCCAACTAGATGAATGCATATTCAAAGGTAGTAATTTCAGAGGCAAAGCAGACTTTCCTTGTTTTGCAGTAATGTACTGAGTGACAACTAGCATAGCCTTTTGCAGATGCTTGGAACTCACTCTATCCTTGTTTACTGGTGCTCATATAATGGTTTGGGTTGAGTTAGGAAATTTACAGAATAACCATTCTCTGGCTATGGTTGTGCATTGGTCAAATACTACAGTTAGCAGGTAATCTGGGCCATACAGTCCATGATCCTCAGTAGCCAAACAGCCCTGTGGAAGGACCACTGGAGGGCCAGGTGTGTGAGTGCTGGGTGCTCTTAGATGCCCCTGGGCTGACTAAAGGTGTGCCATGTGTTGTAGCTTCAGTTTCTCAGCACAATCAGAAATGCTAATACTGATGCCGACTCTATTTTCTTCAGAGGAATATGGTGAGGCTCACAAAGGGCTGCAAACAAATTGGCTGTTTTATTGACATTAGGCTAATGAAACACCTATAATACCACTATTTGTAGAATTAAGTTCATCAGTGGTTGCAGAGCGCCAGCCCCTGAGCAAAATTCTAGGGGAAGATCTAATCACTTAGGACAATGACTCATCCCTTCCCTATAACTGCATGTAGGAACTGGCATTGTCCAAAAAAAAAAAAAAAAAAACCCATTGTCTAGTCACTTAAAATTGAAAAGAGTTGTAAGTGCATCAGAGAAGATCAAATTTCAATAGAAAGGAAAAAGGAGTCAAGAGAGATATGTACTACAAAAGATCATAGATGGACAAAAATAGCCTTGGGGAGAAGGGAAGGGTGGGTCAAAGCTAAGTGTTAGTCTCATGCTAAAACCTACCAGCCTGGAGAGTCTCAGGGTATTACTGACTAGTGCAAAGCTGCTTTAATTTAATAGCATTTGTTTGGAAAGGTTTGCTACACCAGTGCTCTTTCCAATTCACCACATTTGCTGGTATATTTTTGGCTGTAGCTAGGGGCTCACTGTGGGCTGACGGATGTTCAGGTGTGGAAAAGCACATTAGTCATTTGTTTGCACTGTGGATTTATTTTTTTGCACTTTCTTTGCCCCTTCAAATGGAAATAGTAAACATTACTGCACTCAAATTTAAATGGTCCCCAGACATCAGGGTGTTATAAATTAACAATTAGAAATATGTCTTCATATCACATCTTTCAAATATAAAGCCAGTTTGGAATCAGAACTAGAGAAATGTAAAGGCAAACTGACAGTGAGCATGAAACCGAGCAAACTCTCAGAAAACAAAAGCTACATAGTCAGCAGGAAAAAGAAAAGGGAATTTTTGAAAAGCATCTTCCCAGGGCATTCTGAATCCCCGGTGCTCTGTTTTTCCAAGTTAACAAAACTTGGTCTCTTCTAGGTGTCCTGAACTAGGTGCTGAATAGCCCTCTGTATGTCTCAGGCTGTCTCCGGGATGTCATGCCCGCTAATGAAATCTGGACGTGCACTCGTAAATGGACCTGGTGAATGGTAGATGTCAGCCATTGCATGATGGGCAATCATCAATCATCCATTGTCAGTTATTTCTGTCCCAGTGAGTAAGCCTTTATTTAAAGCATAAAGTAAGAATGTTGCCAGACCACAGGAACAAGCCCTGAGCTGTTTGCAGGTGCTGTTATTCACAGCTGCCAATTAAACCCCTGACATTTCCATATTGGCCATGAGGCATAACATATGCTTTTGACATACCAATTCTTTTTTAAAGAAAATAATCAGTCTCAGATTATCAATACAGGAGTCTTTTCCTTTTCCCATGTTTGCAACATTAGGTGTTTAAAAATAGCTTATTTTAGAAATTAAGAAAGGAGAAACAGAAAATTCTAGTGGACTGCATGGCTAAGATATGCACATGTGTTTCTTTCTTGTAATTGGGAAGTGGCTGGAATTTCAGATCTAGAAGGTCTTCCCTGATGCTTCACCTACACAGCAGTTTCCTTTCAGGATTTCAGCTTTTAAAAATGCTTTTTCTACCTTTGTTTCTTAAGCTTGTTTTTTCCTTACTTTTTGAAAATCAGGTGCTATTGCTTATCTCATGCAATCCAGTATTATTAAAAGTAGTTATTAAAACTTTGGTCCTATAACTTCATTCTATTCCTTTCATTGGGATTCAAGCATAAATGTGCCTTGTGTTTAAAGAATTTTATGAAATTTGCTAGAGACTTTTAGTCTCAAATATAAGTCCATGAAAGGATATGATGCCTTTATTTTCACTTATTTCCAGGTTGGAGTATAGCAGCATCCAGACATTCTTTCAGGATTACAGACATTGTGGGTGTGTTCATCTATAAACACTATAAACGAACAGAAGAAAAAAGATGTACCCACACATACCTTTCAGGAATTTTTCACCATTGTTAACGGGTTTTCTAATTTTTCTAAATTCGAGCTGCTCTTGATAAGAAATGGATTATAGTGACAATCATGGGAATTTTAACTAAATTATTTTTCTGATAAGTATTTAGAAAGTGAAAATATGTTGGTATGGATTTATATTGTTTCACCAAGAGTTAGATCAAAATCTCCTGTGATTGTAACAGTCTTTATTTTCTGAGTTGCATAATAGACTTTGATCTGAGGCTTCGAGTCCCTTTCTCTTTCTTCTCCTGTTCAGATGGCTGAGCTAAGCACTTAACGTCTGTGTTCTTTGAAATCCCTGATTCCCATTGATTTCAGGGACATCTGTTGGGTAAAGCAAAGTTGACAAAGCCAATATCTCTTTCAAATCAACTCAGCTGATGACTCTAGTAGGTGACACACTCTCTCTCTCTCTCTCTCTCTCTCTCTCTCTCGTGCGGGCACTCCCTCTTTCTCTTCTTCACTGTGATTTTTTTACATTATTTTCTTACTTCTGAAACGGGAAAAAGTTCATTCTCTCTGAGAAAAGTTCAGCCAATTTCCATTTCAAAAAGGAGAGGA
Organism: Noctilio leporinus; assembly: GCA_004026585.1. NCBI lineage: Eukaryota > Metazoa > Chordata > Mammalia > Chiroptera > Noctilionidae > Noctilio > Noctilio leporinus. The sequence continues at coordinate 209,160 of PVIW01001481.1, read as the reverse complement.
AATTTGTTACTGCCAACTATGTAATGAAGGGCTTACCTGAAAGAGCTAACTTTTAGTAAAATAAGGTGCTTTTCTTCTGTAAATTAATTATACCATAAAAGGCAACTCTACCAACATATTGAGTGATGAAAAGGTTAACAAGAGTATCTATTTTAACGTTATGTCAAGAATACATGAGTGTTTGAAATGAAGAAAAGAAAATTTGATGGCCTACAGCAGCCTTGAGCCCTTGGGATCCCTGAACACTTATCACTAAATGGAAATGAGGATGCTGTGTGTGGCATCAGCTCTGGGCTGCTCATTGGGAGCCATGTCTGTCCACAAGTTTTGAGATGAAAGGGAAGGGCTGGGCATGCCTCAGTAATGCTATTCAACTAGCACCGTATGGGCCATTTATCTCCACTTGATATTAGGTCTTCCATGTGTCTCTGGTTGCAGTAATTATGGTAATAATAGTGATGATGGCAGTGATAATAATAATAGTAATGCCAACTACCATTACAGAAGGCGGTTTTGTATGGTAGTTGAGAGAGCACAGATCTATACCTAGCTTGACTAGGTTTTAAGCCTGGCTCTACCACTTATTAGCTGTGTGACCCTGGTCAAATTACTCAAGCCTTCTGTGCATCAGTTGCATCCTCTGTAAAAGGGGAATGGTAATAGCCACTACCTTATCGGTGCATCGAATGCTTACAGTGGTCCCTGGCATGTACTACACTGGTGTTCAGTAAAGTAAATGTATTTTCCTAGAACATATGTGTAGCCTATCTCTACCATTGTACCCATTTTCTGATGGGGGTACTGAGGCTATCTGAAGTTAAATAATTCTATCAAGGCTGTCAGCTAATATTTTGCCAAATTGTACCCTAGGTGGATTGGTGTGACTTCAAGACCCATAGTTTTGCCATCTATCTCCTCAGGCTTTCTATCATAGATGCCATTTCAGGGTGGTATACCATTGGTCAATAGAAAGAAGGCAAGACATTGAAGTAAATAGAGGCTGTATCTGAAACTTTGGAGAAAACAAGAATTCCACAATGTCAGGGCAATAGAAAGCATGGAAGGAGAGGAAAAACATTTTCCCAAGATCAGAGGGCCACTTAGTCCCACATGCTCCTGAAAAAAAAGTTAGTTCATTCATTTACTCAATGGATACGAGGTCTGTCCAAGAAAGTGGCGGCCACTTCAACTGTTTTAATTATGGCATTGGCTCAATACTTTTGGGACAGACCTCATAAGTATGTCCCTCATCTTTCTGCATAAGGAACAGCTACCGCACGTGTAGTCACTTAATAAGCAAGAGGGTGTTTTATGTAATTTCACAGAAGAAAGAGGCCCACAATAACCTTTGGAGAAAATATCAATGGGAAGGTGCCAGTATTTCCCTAGCAATTGAGCTCAATTCGATAAATTTTGAGGGTTTGTCCTCTCCCTTCCCTCAATGTCTTATGACAGAACAAACTAGCTATGAAACACTGCAAGGCTGGCTGTCCCACAACTAGGTCTCAGCACATTTATGTCTCTTGTGGTTGTCTTTATCAAATCTAACATATTGTTTTTGGCACTCTTAGCATTGTGATGTTATGTTGCAAATGTGTCCAAAACTGAAACACACAAGGTCTTTCATTTCCTTTCTGCCTACTAAGATTATTTCAGCTCCATGCTGGCAATGCAGAGTATTATGCAAGAAATTAATCACATCACAGCAAAGTAGCTACTGAAAAATTGCCAAACACCATAAACATTGGTCAAAATGGAGTCCAACCATTTGCAGAGAGAATAATTGAAGCTGTGGATTCACTTGGGGTAACTAAGCAACTTTTCATTATGAATTATAAAGCTTTTCAAACATAAAATGATATCTGAGAGGAGTGCATTACCTAAAAGGTTTCGATAAGCAATGAAAGGGGCTTTAAAATATGCAGCAGGGATCAATCATCAGCTGTATAGCATTACTTATACTTCACGGCGTCACCTACATTCCTTGATAAACAATGTCCCATAACCTCTGAGCATTCCCATTATTTTCGTCAGCACCCAGACATAGGAAGTGACAAAAATGTCAGGCAATGTTTTATTTACTAATATAAAACAAGTTCTCGTGGAAGTAGACATTCTACGACAATAGAGGTTTATGGTGCAAATTTCCCAGCACCAAAGATGATTCACATTGTCCAAGAAAGATATAAAGCCTGATGCTGGTGAAGAATTTTAATTGGAAAGTTACTCGTCATGGGCATGAATCTCTTTCATTTGGACGATGGCATGCTCTGCTTGTGTACTGAAAGGACAGTTGAATCTCCTTGAAAAGGAGAAGTGGGTAGTTAAAACAGACCTTGAGACATCCAAAAAGGTCAGGGGACCTTCGAGTTGTAGTGGTGTCACCTGCCAAAGTAAGTAAGCTGATGGCCTTTACAGTCATTTTTGCGGGAGACATTTCCATTGCTTATGGGAGAAGCATTCTGACTCAGTTCACAGGCAGTGCCACCTTTCTCCCTCCTGTGAATGGGAAAACAATGACATGAGAGCATCACTTGGAGGTAGGGAAGACTTTTACTTGGAATTGGCTGTAGAGTTCTACCCAAAATGCAGCAAGATGGATATTAAGTCGTAGAGAAGAAAGATCTTTCTTTTCTTTGGTAATTATAGGTTCTCTTTCTTTTGACAGAAAAGGGCCAAGAATGTGATCCATCAACATTGGTTAGTGGTAGGTAAAGGGGAAAAGGAACTAGTGAGAAATAAGAAAAAGTGGGATTGAAGAGAGTGAGACTGAAAGGTTAAAAAAGAGGGTGGGGGAGGGGGAGGGAAAGGCTAGATACGTAGGAAACAGCTTCAGGTCCCCATGTCCTTTAAAAAAAGAAAACCATTTACCGATCTTTATGTGATTCAGGAAATGGAAATACTTTGATTTAGTAAGTTTTAAAATGATGCAATGAACATCAGTCACGTGCTGGTGCAGGTGAACTGTCTCTCTCCACAAGGATAAAGAAGAGAGCAGTTGCAACCAGTCCCCTTGGACTTGGGCATGAAAACATCAATTTGCATCATGGCCAGCCTGCTTTGTAGAGGTGGTACATAGCAGTTGATGCTTTCTTATAGATACACAAATTGATTACTTCAATTACCAAAATCAATTTTCCAGAATAGAGTGAAATATAAAGAAATGTATCTCAAAAGGTCATTTAAAATGAGCCCAAACGTCCCACTAGGCCCTGCATTTGGAAGAGCCCTTCGATGTACTGTGACTCTCACTCTCGTGTCTTCACCTATATAAGGTCTGTGGCTAAAAGCACCCAACTGGAACCTGGGAAAACAATCACCAAATTGCATTGCTCCCTCTGCTTTCGAGAATCTCTTAATAATCTCACCTCATACAGGTCTTAGTACAGACGCAGATGTGCTCCTATAAGTAAAGGGGTCTGATCTACTCATGCTTACTTTTAAAATTAAATTTGTGTTTTTTAAGTTGTGGCTGTCCTTTTTCAATTGGCCTGCCATGTATGGTTTTGCATATGTTGTAAAAACACAAAGACTATTCTTGTTCAGATATGATAGACATGGATACCCAACATAATTATTCATATATATATTTCTCACACAAATACACAAAAATTCATGGGGACATTTTGCTCTCTTAAAATCCTTTCAGATTGCTTAGATGGTTTTCTTTACATGTTTTCAACTTACCTAACGGCAAAATTCACTTCAGTCTACACTAGTCTAATTAATTTGACAGGACTGGGAACTTGTTCTTCCTGTTCACACTTATTATTCATCTCCTCAGAATGCCCTGTAGGGAGGGCGACGCACAATAGAGCAGTATTTACCAAATGCCTCCACGCTAAATGCCCTTTTCAGCTGACTCGGCGCAATGGCAGAAGTGAGAAGATCTGACTTTAGGGCAGCCTGAGAAAAATGACATTTTTTAGAACATCATCTATTTAAACAAGACTCGAAGAAGAAAACTGTGTCCATTTTTCCCTGCAGTTTTGCAGTCGGCTCTGGGGACTTCGATTTATCCCAACGGTGTCTGAAATCTTTGCTCAAGAAGTGACAGATGTATCATAGTTAGCCAGATAAGCCCTCCATCGGCAATGGCAAATGGGGAGATAACTTCAGATTTTCTAAGAACTACCAGTGTAACCTGAAACGTACCAGATATTTGCTAGAGGGGGAGGGGTTGAAATGCAGAATTAATCAGTGCTACCCAGGAGAAGGGCTTTCCTTTTTTGGTTAACTTTGAAAATTTCCCCAGACAGCAAACTTTAAATAGGGGGCAAAGATTCTTACAAGGTTGATACAGGTGGGTAATTAAAAAAATAAGAGCGAATTTATCTGCATATATTATTTAAATACTGAAAGCACTTCTTATAAATTATGATGAGTAAAATCTGTTGGCTGACTTCAAGGTAACTAATGATCGCTGATCAGCAGCAGCTGAACCGTTCTAGCTAAGGAGGAATAAATATCTCCAAGGAAGCCGGAGCAAAGTTTTACACTGTAAACCTGTGAAGATGATGACATATATACTTGTATTCTTGTTCCACATGTATGTATATAGATATACACAAACTTGCACATACCTATCCTTCGACATCTTCTGATTTTCTTTGGTAAATTGTGGGAGAAAGATTGTCCCCCTAACTAATTAATCCTTAAAGGGACCACCTGCTACACCTCATTGTTCGCACCATATTTTTCATTGTTCATTTTACTCAAGCATCATTTGAACACAAGGCAATTTTCAATTTCATCAGAGAACAGAAAGGGCCTGGGGTTTAGTCCCAGTCCCCCGGCACCGTCCCCCAACCCCCCCTTTGAAGGCAGAAGATAAAAAGCTGGCAAAATTTCATGAGATGTCAATCCTCTAATTAATTTGATGCATCAAGCAAGAATGACTGTGTCCTGCTATTTGAACAGAGGTTCTCTTGCCAAGCGGTGCATTTTGTCATACCTTCCCCTCCAGACATACCCCTTTCCAAGATCTGTGGCCAAATACCCTGGCAACTGACGATGAGCTTTGAAACAACATTCACAGACCATTTGCTTTGATGACATTTGGAGGCTTTCCCCTTCTCCTTCTAAGTCTATTGTAAGTGGGGTACATATGCCGTACAGCCTTTGAAAACTAATCAATACAGTAAGATTTGTCAGGTTGCAGCTGACTGGTATCACATCTTTAAACTCTTTTCCTAGCTGACTTGTTGTACACATTTTTAAGTTAAACCTTATGAAGGGAGTTGGGTAGATTACCCTGACCATATTCCCAGGCACACACTGGTGTGACATAGCTCTTTCTTCTGTATTTTAACATCAAAAGCTCATAATCTGTGTAAGTTAACCTTCCATAAAACTAAAATTATATGGTCATCATACATAATCTGATGATTGATTACAGCTGTCAAAAAGGTCACCAATTGTGAATGTTTACTACAGTTGCACCATGAAAATTATTACATACTTTTAAAAAATCCATCTAGAGAAAATAGACAGCTTACACTTCTTGGTTACAGAACTGAAGCATATATGTTTTCTTTGAGACTCTTAGCTCGCTTAAAATCAATGTTAAAACCCTTAGGTCTGATTTTTCATTTCAATGTCTTTGTGTAATGTGCCTCCACCATACCTCATCTAATTTAATAAGATGCAAGCTAAGGAAGTACTTAAGTTACTTATCAAGGGTTTCAGATGACACATTATTATTGTATTCAAAAGTCAATATTTGCTAATCATGTTAGTACAGGAACTGTTCCAGGCTTACAATTCTTAAATTGCAGAGATATTTAAGATTAATTAAACCTATCTCCCCTAGTCCTCTCACTCCACCTCTGTGGATGGAGCAAATTAATGACCACCTCGAATAAACTGGGAGAGCCAGAGTCTCCAGCCTGAAAGCCACTAACATCTTTAAGCCAATGTTTGCATCAGTGCCCAGGGGTAAGCGCTGCCATTCCTCCACAGTTTAAGGAATATTTGACTGTTTTGAGAGCAAAGTTGGCCAATTTACTTAATGTAATTAGAGAAGTATGACCATTCTTGGACATAAAACATAGACTCCAAATATTTTTTTTAACTTAGGAAAATTCTGAAGTAACATATGGCCTGACTTCTTTTTTCTGTGTATAGGACAATTGGTAGGTAAATGTATGCCAAATTGAGAGACCACTTTCCCTTTTTTTCAAACTGGTCATACTGAGAACAAGTGACTGAGCCCATCCCTGAAGGGGTTACACTTCTATAGCATGGTTCCAGTGAACCCCTGACCTCTATCACTTTATACCCTGCAGTGGAGACAGCCAACTGTTCAAAGGTCAAGGTTCCCTTTACTTTTAGACACTAAACCCATTACACAAAAATGCACAGAGCCCAGGACCTGGCTGAGATTCAGCGATAAATGTTTTAAGTCTTATTAACATGTATTGAATAGGAGAAAACTGGGAAACGGTACTTCAATGATGACTTACAGCAGTTTTAGTTTGGTTCCCCTGGGGAGAAAGACCTGTACATTTACCCAATATGCCGCCTAGGAAATACTTAGAGGTAGTTAGTGAAAACAGTGATGCTATGCAAACTGACTATCTGGAATATGAATCAATAGAGACCAGCTAATTAGGTTACAAGTGCATCGATTTTATTTTGAATATATCCTTAAATAGAATCTGCGAGTAAGCATTCTGAAATGGGGCTCTCAAACTGAGAGACGGGACAATCAGATTATTCTCAGCCACTCTCCAATCAATCCAGAAGAGTTAGGTGAAATGCTCTGATGCATATTCTATATAATCAGAATGACACATCCTATTAATATTCCAATTACTGTTGAACTATTAGCAATGCCTGAGTCTGGTGTCTTAGAGCCTAGTAGCAGTAACCCAGGAACCTCATGTCATCCTCTGTATTCATTCAATTTAAAGTGAGACAATTTCCCCTTTAAAGCATTTTTATTAAACATTATTTTATGCATGGATTTAACATCCTAATTGATTTAGGTGGACTCCCAGAATGAGTTGCTAACTTCTTTTGTTCCTTTCCTCACTTAAAGTCAGTGACTGTGATCTTGTTTATAAATTCAAATGCCAAATTTTAGCACAATAAATTGTAATTAAAATAATAGTTATTCATGTTCATAAAAAGTCTCCATTCACACTGTAAAAAACAGAAACCTAATAATTTAATAAACTAGTCTAGAGTAAGAATGGGCCAAAATTGTCAACCTTATCTTAAAACACATAAAAATGACAAAATCATAGACATTAAAGTGACTTTGGAAAAAGCACTGACTTGTTTCCACTTTTATGAATATTTTCTAACCCTAAACTTTGCCTCTTTTTACTTTTAAACTCATGTAGGAATACGAGGCCTGTCCAGAAAAAGTCCAGCCATTGTCAATATAACAATGGTTTGCGTGATATCAACGTAACCTGGTAGACAAGGAGTGTGGACTGGAATGCACATGTGTGAATGGTGACAACTTCACTGTACTAGTCAATGGGTATGGTAGACACTGTTGAGTGACCATGTGTACTGTGTGGCTATCACATTCAAAATGATGAGCAAGTAGAGCAATGAATCTGCATCAAATTTTGCATTAAGCTTGAACATTCCTCTGTGGAAACTATTCTGATGTTTCAGGAGGCCGCCACTATGGACAATTGGTGATTGGCAGTTCCATCATGACAATGCACCCACTTACGCATCATGTCTCATGCAGAGTGTTTCTGTGAAACATCCAATCACCCAAGTGACTCAGTCCAGATTTGGTGCTCTGCAACTTCTGGCTTTTCCAAAAATAAAATCACTTTTGAAGGGAAGAGTTTTCAGACCATCAATAAGATTCAGGAAAATATGATGGGGCAGCTAGCTGATGATAATTGGGAGAACTGTGTGAGGTCAATATGCCTACTTTGAAGGAGGCTGAGTTGTCATTATCATACGTACAATGTTTTCTTGCATCTTTTATCTTCTTCAATAAATGTCTCAATTTTTCCTATTATGTGGCTGGATACCTTCTGGACAGACCTCATACATCCAGCATCATAGATAAAATACTGTTCCATAAGCTAAATACCAAACTAGTAGTTAAAAAAGTCAAACTTACCACCATATTCATATGTGTATAGGGAGCTTTTTAGAAGGTTTCTTTATCTTAAATTCAGTTAAATAGGTTTGTGTGATGATATAGTGTAGATCCACCTCTACTATCTTATATTGTGTAGCTGCTATGAATATCATGAATGTGGCACTTAATACCGATGCCTTGGTACAGTCTGGGAGATGTGAAGTTAGAAAGAAGTAGATGGATTTGAGATATGCTATGAGGTGAAGTCTAAAAGATTAATGAGCTGAACTTGGGATATATGTAAAGTAGAGAATCAGGAGGATGCTGGACTTAGTGCTTGAGAAATTAAGTAAATGGCTTATCCCCCAAATGAAAAGTATTAGAAGGATGGGGTTGAGTTTAGGAGGTTTTGGGATAAAAAAGAGTTGTCTTTGGATGTGGTGAGTTTGAGATGCTCAAGTATAGATGGCAAGGGCACAGCTGAATATTTGGATCTGAAGCTCAGAAGATCTTGATCAAACATGTCAACTTAAGCATTGTCAGCATATAGTTGGTATTTAAAACTGCAGAAATAGAAGAGTTCACTCAAGGTTGAAGTGTAGAGAGAAAAGAGGGCCTGAAACTGAGCCCTGCAGAATCAATATTTAAAAGATAGGTGGTAGCACTAACCCCTGCATATGGGTCAGCAACCATGCTCCAGATTTGACCAAGTGATCCAAAATAAGATGTGGAAGGCATTCTTTTCCTTACACCCTAGTAAACTGTGCCAAACAAAAGAAACTGAGATGTTTGTTTTCAAATGATTGCTTAATTGTTCTAGGGTTTTTAATTAAAACTTCAATATAAAAAGCAATTGATTTGAAAATGAGCATAATAAAAGGATAGAATGAAACTGATAAAGAGGCCAAGGGACATGCTAACTACAGTCCTGAATCAGGACATTTGCTGGTGTGTTCCTTTGGTCTGGAACACTCCACCCTCAGAAAGCCATATGGGTTATTCATTCATGCACTCTGGTATCTAAGCAAATATCATTCATTCAGTGAGGACTTCACTGGCCACCTTATTTAAAAGAGTAACACTAATCCCATCCCTGTCACTGTTTATCCCACTTCTTCTGCTTTAATTTTCTACATAGAACTTATCACCTTGTTTATTTTCAACTTTCACTAGAATATAAGACCTATAAAAACAAGAACTTTGTTTTGTTTCGTTGCAGTGACCACAAGCCCTGCAAAATGCTTGCCACATTGTAGGTGCTCAATAGATTTTCTTTTTTAATGAATGAATAAACGAATGAATCACTAAGGAGATAAGAAGGTGAATCCAAAGAAGTAGAAGGAAAGACTTGACTAACCTCAGAAGATAAAAGAAGGGAGTGTTTGAAAATGCAGTATGATCAAATCCATTGAATTCTGTTGAAGGGTCCAGGAAGATGATAAAGCAAAGACTGCACCAGATTTGGCATCCTGAGAGTAATTGCTGACTTTGAAAAGAACAATTTCAAGACCTGGCTGATGGCACAGTGGATAAGGCGCTGGCCTGCAAACCCAAAGGTCACTAGTTTGATTCCCAGCCAGGGCACATAACCAGGTTGCAAGCCAGGTCTCTAGCCAGGTCCATAGCTGGAGGCAGGTGCAAGGCAACTGTACATTGATGTCTCTCTCCCTCTCTACCTCTCTCCCTTCCCCTCTTTCTAAAAATAATAAATAAAATTTAAAAAAGAAAGAAAGAAAAGAAAAGAATGATTTCAACATAGTGATGGGGTAAGGGGCAGAGTGATCAGGTTGAAGAAACCCTAGGAGGTGATGAGGTGGAAATAGTCAGTAAATAACAAATTTGAGAGGTTTTGCTGCTGTTAATAAAGAAGAATATGAAATCAAAGAGGGTGTATTATTGCTTTTTGTATTTTTAAAATGGTGTATTGGTTATTTTACAAACAACCATGAACTCTTAGTGCTATTTGACAACACTTTTTTTTTACTCCTTTCTCGGAGTGGTTTTGCCATGTGTCTAGATTTTGGTTGGTTGTTGGCAGATCTAGGCTCGCCTAAGCTGGGGTGACTCAAGTATGTGCCATGTGTCTCTCATCCTCCCTCATGCTAGTTTAGGCATGTTCTCATCATCATAGCTGAGACAGAACATGTAAACGGAAACAGGGAATTTCTCTTGAGCTCTAGGTTCAAAACAGGCTCACTTGCTCTTCATTCTATTGACTAAAGCAAATCAAGAAGCCAGCTAGATTCAAAGGGGAGGTGTTCCAGTTACTATTGTTGTGAATGAAATGACCCAAAAATTCAGTGACATGAATCACCTTGTTATTATCCTTACAATGTCTTTACAGGGCACAGGTGGGTTGGCTTACTCCTCCTCCATAATGTCTTCAGCCTCAAGTGGTAAGTTGCAAAGGTTTGGGGCTGGAGTCACCTGGAGACGTCGTTACTTGTGTGCTTGACAGTGATGTTGGTGGTCAACTAGGACTGCAGCTGGAGCTGTTGGCTGGACCCCTTCCTGTGGCCTCCCCATGTGGGTTAGGCTTTCTCAGAGCATGACAAAATAACTGGACTTCTTCCAGGGTAGCTCAGAGCTATGGAAGCTGGTGTCCCAGTGTACACATGTCTCCTTTTATTACCTAGACTCAGAAGTCATGCTATGTCACTTCTGACACATTCTATTGGTTACAAACCAATTCTCAAGTCTTTCCCAGATTCAGGGAGAGGGGAATGACATTCCTCAGGTGATTAGAGGCATAATAATTTAGGAGACAGGTACAGGCACATTTATGAGTGTGGGAGTGGGAAGAAGAGAGAAGCAGTAGTTCACTTTCTTATATTAGTTCTTTGGGAAATATAAACCTAGTTGTAATGCATTGGCTGTTGCTTATCCTTGTCTACTCATTCTACCTGAGAGCAGCTGACACCAAATGGAAAGCTCTTTATCCTGCAAAGGGTTGGAACCTCTGGGATAAAGATTTTATCCAAAGTGACTCCACCTAATTGATTTTGAGGTTAAGTCACTGAAGATTCTTGGGCATGGCTGCCACAAAAGCTTCTTTACATTTAAAAGCCATAACAAAGAGAATATAAATGCAAGCAAGTATCAGCAAAAGTATGTTATAAGGATTTATTCTAAATGTTTGACTCAGTGAGACCCAGCACCTTCTGGGACATTTTGAAGGTGGTTTTGGTGTCCAGAAACTCCAGTATAACAATGCCTCATAGACTATGCTGACTATAGATTAATTTTAAAAAGCATGTCGGACATTTCAGGTCTTTGCAGTTACATGGTTATTCAATTTAATTTTAGCCACAGGTATTTGTATGAGATTTCTCTGATTATTTAATTTTTTTCTTTTTTTTTAAATTTTGTTGTTGTATCACATCCATCTGCTTTTTTGCCCCCCTCTGTCCCCCTGATTATTTAATTTTTTATGTTTACTGATACATGCCATTATTTCAACAAATCAGATTTTGGATAAGTAACTGGGAAATAAATAAAACTTTTAAAAGTTAAAAAAAAGTAGATTTTTATGAGTTTTTTTGACCTAAAGTATTCAAAATAACTTAATATCTGTTGTAAATGTATTTATGGTCTCTAAACCTATATACAACAATATACAATACAATACAATAAGCATATACAATGAATTACATACATACTTAATATATTGATATACAATATATCTTTAAAAATTGCTGATTTTGTATAAAGAAAATGTTTTAATTCTTTTGTCTTACATATTGGATGTAAATGAAAAAAAGATGCTAAATGGTTGACAAAATATACTAGTTAAAGATGATATTTTTTTGTGAATAAAAAGAGGAGTGGATATATAAATGTCATCAAATATTATCAATATTTATTTATATATAAAGCACTTTTTTGTTTTAAAAAAGTTTTTTATTTCTTCTCTGTATAGCCTCTGTGGTATGTAAGGCAGGCATTATTGTTTTATATTTATTTTACAGATGTGGAAACTGAGGGTCAGAATACTCAAATGACAGTATCACAAAGTAAGAATGCGCCAAAGCTAGAATTTGAACTCTGTTTTTATTGCACCCCACTAAATGGGTTCTTTGTATTTATAAACATATACCTAAATTTATATGTATTTATATACACATGGGTAATCACAGCCAATTTTTTGTAATCCATAATCACCTACATCTAATTGTGTATATGTCTATAGAAATGAATATACTACTCATTGTTTAGACTTTTAAGCAAAATTGCTTACATATTTTTTATAGGTAAAAATGTACACTTACACCTATTTTTCAATCTACCTATAGTACTTCCAATTTCTACATGGAAATAAGTATGTATCCAGTATTTGTTTTGATAAAAATATATTTTTATATTATAGCAAATAAAGATGTCTTTAGATTTTTGAAAGTTAAACAGAGAACTTTAGTGTTCAAACCCAGAGCTAACAGGATTCAGCAGTTAAAATTTCATGAAAATTTATGAGGAGCCATGACAAAGAAAATAGTGTTTATACATAATCCACCCTTGATCTCAGCAAAGCTCTTGATAAGGTGCAACATATAAGACTCATGCATGGACTCAAAGGCAATGAATGTAAGAAAAAACCCAAGTGAGCAAAAGTTTAAGAGACAGTGTGTGAAAGTGGAAGGGAGATAGGTGCAGGCAAAGCAGAGAGGGTCTCCAGGATTAGTTACTTTCTAATATTCACCCAGTTGAAGGGAACCAGAGAGGGGGAACAGAGTCAAAAATTTGAAACTACAGAGTGCAGACCTAAGCCCACAAAAAATGAAACTCTTTTCACCTGCAAAACCTTGATGTCTGAGGAGTAAAGTCAAAAAAGAAGTTACAGTAGTTCATTAAGGTCTCAAACCCATAATGCAGCTTTTAAAAAAATCCTTTTATTTTATTTTATTTTTTAGAGAGAGGGGAAGAGAAGGAGAAAGAGAGGGAAACATATATGAGTTGCCTCTCATACACTTGAACAGGGGGACCAGCTGCAACCCAGACGCGTGCCCTGACTGGAATTGAAGGGGCGACCTTTGCTTTGCAGAACGCTCAACCAACTGAGCCACACCAGTCGGGGATCAAAGCCATCACCAAGTTTAATGTACCTGTGATGCAGCACACCACTGCGAATCTGAAAAGCCATTCGCTATAAAACAAAGGAACAATTTAGAAACTGTATTTTGGTTTAAACAAAACAGACAAATAAACAAACAAACAAAACCCTTTACATTAAATGTGTATGATGAACCTAAGACATATTCTGGTCACAAAAAAATATGACAATGTGTGTGGGGGATAATGCACCTTAAAATGAAGGAAATAAGATAAGTATTTGACTTGAGTCACTTAGATTAAGAGGATGTATTTAGTGAAAAGCACTCAAATGATAAAGTTTAAAACTATCAGTGAAGTACAATTCAACAGTAGTTAACTAATCAAGCGTCCAAGTGATCAAACAATCAATCCCTCCATCACCACTCAGCAGCGAGCAGGAGTCAGAAGAAATTATTTTAGCATCATCGAAGGGAAAAGCCATGTTGTGCTCTCAAATTTGGTTGACACTGCAAATAAGGGTTTCAGAGAAGATGGGAAGTTTATGGCAGGAGTTAGATAAAGTTATTCAGTGACTCAAGGAAATTAATGATAGAGGAAAAGCTCACAAACTAGATGTGCCTGTGATGATCTCCTGGAGGAAAGCAGGGATGACAGGTGTTGCAAGGCTGCATACCCTGAAGGGATCTGCACTGAGGACAACTAAAAAGGGAAGCATGAATCCCCCAGAGAGGGAAGCAGGAGCAAAATTTAATTGATATCTCTTCTCCATCCTCTGATATTAGTTAATATTGGGAAGAAAAGGCTCCGAGAAGTGATTAAAATGAATGCAACAGCTTAGAAATGGACCTGATTAAGAATTCAGAGAAAGAAAAATAAGCTATTATGAAGACACATCTTTTACATTTTTGCTTTATCTGAACTTTTGCTGAGCCTGAATAAATATTTAAGGAGAGAAATGGCACTCTTATATTGGCTGGAGCTGGTATGTGAATTCAAGCTCTAATAGACTTTATCTCTAAGTAAGTTTTACTATCAGGACAGTGTTCCTTTCCTTTGTTTATTCTTGGGTTTAAAATATTACAAAAAACAACAAAACCTAATTAGTTTGTTATAACTGCTGTTTAGATACCACATGTCAGCGATTGCAAGCCACGTTTTCTAACCCTCAGAATCATTCCCAGAATATTCTTGGAGATTAGACCTATATGCCATCCCTCAGGTGTCTGCTCCTTCCCTGTTTGCAGCTGGTCACAGTGATTTCAGCTTTTACGTAAGGAGAACAGAAGGGGAAAAAATGACCAAATTTTAGAAAATCAGAATAAAGACAAACAAATGCTAAAGTAAATGCTTATTTGACATACAAGTGCCATCAGGGCATCTCTCCAGAATATTTCTCCACTAGCCTTGGCATTCAAGAGGCAGATTTGGAGTCTATTAAAAAGAACCCTCGAGGAAGCCCAGAATTTACCTAGAAAATAACTAAATAAAACTTGAGTGCCCTTAAGCCTTACCATTCTTTAATTGTGAGTAAGGCCACATTAACTGTAATGTACAATATTTCTGGAGTTAGGAAGACTTTTTTAGAACTATACCCAGAAACCTGAGTGGGAGGAATACATAATTTCCAAAAAATTTAAAACTTCTGTTACAAAGGCAATGGTAACATAATTGAGAGAAAAATACATAATGAGAAAATATAGTTTAAACTTAATATACTGTATACAAAAAGTTACTATCTTAATATAAAAGGCCACTATTTTTAAACATTTTAAAAAAGATTTTAGTTATTATTTTTAGAAAGAGGGGAAGAAAGAGAAGCAGAGAGGGAGAAAGACATCCATGTATGGTTGCTCTTCACCTGCCTCCAGCTACACACCTGGCTGGAGACCTGGCTTGCAACCTGGTTATGGGCCCTGGCTGAGAATCGAACCAGAGACCTTTGGGTTCTCAGGCTAGTGCCTATCCACTGTGCCACCAGCCAGGTCTAAAAGGCTACTATTTTAATATAGAGAAAGTCTTCTAAATATAAAAGAAAAGACTAATAATTGTGGGAGAAAACAGACACATGAAAAAGATAAAACAGATGTTTAACTACTAATAGTCAAACAATGCAAAATGAAAAAATGAAATAATACACTTCACCTCTCATGAAAACAAGTTATTAGTAATCTCAACTGCTCTGGACATGGGGAGAATGATGAACTCTTTTAGCTGAGAGATGAGATTTTAAAATGGAACATCTCTAGAGAGCAATTTAGTAAGATAATTAAAAATCTTAAATGCATACATTTTGCCTCACTGATTCCACTCTTAGGACTATATTCCAATGAAATAATTGGATAAGGACACAAAAATTATGTGTACATATGTAGGAATTTTATAATAATAAAGTAGTACAGAAATACAGGGTGGAGAAAAAAATGGGTTTACAGTTGTGAGTATGCAAAACGCAGAGCTTATTCTTGTGTTATTATTTATGTATTATTGTACTACTTTCCATATGAACAACTATAAATCTACTTTTGCCCCACCCTGTATTGAAAATAATGTCAATGTTTATCAGTGGTGCTTGGTTAAATAAAGTATGGTAGGGTTATAAAATAGGATACTATAAAGCCTTTAAAGAGATAAAGTGATTAATATTTCCTGAATGAAAAAATGATTGAACACTAAGAAATCAAGCCTCCGAGAGGCCATGTAAATTTCTCAAGGTCACATAGCTAGTAAGTTGCAAAAGTGGTATTATAATCAGGTGAATTACAATTACATTTTTACTTCAGAGTGTCATTGTTCATTGTTCAGCTGTAGGATAATATGAGTTCAAGGTTCAATGGATTGATATCTGTTTATTGAGCATCTCTGTGTGTTACACACCAAGCTAGGCCTGCCCTTGGTAAGTGTCATCATTTCTTGGATGTATATGTGTATAAAATTATGTAAATACTTTTACAAATTTTAAAAATATATATTTTAGTCCTGGCTGGTGTTGCTCAGTGGATTGAGTGCTGGCCTGTGAACCAAAGCATTGGTGGTTTGATTCCCAGTCAGGGCACATGCCTGGGTTACAGGTCAGGCCCCCAGTTGGGGGTGTGCAAGAGACAACCACACACTGATATTTCTCTCCCACTCTTTCCCTCTCCCTCTCTCTAAAAGTAAATAAATAGTTTTTTAAATGAAAAAGTACGTATTTTAAAAGGAAATAGCTTCTCTTTTTACCCCATAAGCATTTATTGAGCACTTGCTTATGCCAGATGTTACATTAGATGCCGGGAGGTGGCAATGAACAAGACAGAGCTGAGAGGAGAAAACGTAGTGAATCCCTGAATATCACAAGTGTAATTACTTGTGGGCATGTGTCCAAGAAGACTGACAGGGCTCTCTGGGAACAACCTAGTGTAGATTAGGGGAGCGGGTTGGGAAAAAGAGACTCTGGGGAACAACCATTTGAACTGAGACCTGAGAGAGGGGTTGACCTCAGTTAAACAGAGAGGCAGGACAAGAACTCTTCAGGCAGAAGGAATGGCAAGGGCAGTAGGCAGTAGGCAGGAAAGGTATGTACTTGTCCAGAAAATCCATGCTGATCACAGGGTCTTCTCCCAGAAGAGGAAATAAAGAAAGAAAGCATTGAGTTCCCATAGGATTTAACAAAAATCCCACAAGTTCTTACTCAGCACATCCCATTTCAGTGATTGCTTCATGAAGTTAATCTCTTAACTTTGAGGACTATAAAATATTCCTTTGTTATAACACTACAGTTTGTCCTCATAAGATTACTTTAATTAATTACTTGATTTAAACCTTAATTGTTAAGTATTTAATTAAAGTATTTGATTCAAATCAAATCAGAGAAATCATGTTTTTCTAATGTTCTTCACATACACAAATACAGACATACTCACACTGATACCTTCTGAACACATACACAAGCAATAACACACCCTCACTCATACACGTATTCACGGACACACATGCACACAGATTTGCATGCAGACATTCCACTCATGCATATCACATGCATAGGGCACCCTTGCAATCGTAAAAACACACCTGCTCACACACTCTTGCATACTCTCATGTACACACACACTGACTTTCTAAGGGGTATAGTGGATACATGTGTACTTCATTTTTAGAAGCACAACTCATTTGTCTGTTCAATATTTTAACAAATACTTATACTTACTGATAACCTATCAAGTGCCAAGCCCTAGAGCTACAAAAAAAAAAAAAAAAAAAACCAGGAGTCATCTCTGCCCTCAGGAGGCTGATGTTCCAGTGGGTAGCACAGACTCAATAAAATAACAAAAAATGCAGATTATAGTTCCAGATTGTGATGAATTGCATGCCATAGGGAAAATAAATCAGGTGATGAGGTAACAGTTCCTGGGGGCACCACCTTGCTTAGGACCAATGGAGAAGGAGTCTCTGCAGGGCAGCATTTGAGCTGAGCCTAATGATTATTATAATGAGCCAACCATTCAGAGAAAGGGAAGGAGAACAATGCTGGCTGAGAGAAGAGCACATGACTGGAGAAAGGGCTTGATGGAGGCATGGAACCAAAATGTGGTCATATAGCTGCACTTTAGCAAGCAAGGATAATGGTGGAATAAGGTGAAGCCGGAAAGAGAGACAGGAGTGGATTGAAGCCAGTCCTTCTAGGACATGGGGCTGAGTTTGGATTTAAGAGCAAAGAGAAATGGTAAACAGTTCAATCCCCACTTAATGGGATTGTTGATTCAAAGTCCATTATGGCTAGTTTGGGAATTGAACAGGAGAGGACAAGGGGGAAAGCAGGAAGCAAGGGTCCTATATGGAGGCTGATGCAGTGGGCCAGGAGAGAGGTGGTGGTGGTTTTCACACCAGTGGTCACAGGGCATGGATTTGGGACTTGTTCTGAAAGTAGGGAAGACAGGGCATTGCCAAAGATTTGATACGGTGATGGAACAGGGCAAGCTTAAGAATGTATCTGCGTCTTTAGCTTGATCGTCTGTGAATATTGTGATAACCAGCCTTTATTCAATAACCATCTGTGTCACAGTAATGGCTTGTATTTATCCAATGTTCTCTGTGTGCTTTATGTGCATCATTTTATTCATCCCTTACATCTCCATTAGGTAGGTCCTATTATTATCTCTATCTTCCAGATGAGGAAACTAAGGCTCAGTGATGTTAACTTCCTCTGTGTCAAGGGCTCATGTGTAAGTGTGGGACCAGAAAATAAATGCAAGAACTTGGAGCCCAGAGTCACCTCAGTGACACGTTGAATAATCATGCTTCAGGAAACTACCACTCCATATTTGAATTGTTAACATTCTTATTATTAACTTTTCTTTTGTTTTCAAGTTGACTTAAATGATCAGTTTGCTGAGATTTGTATCTTTGCCCAAGAAATAGAAGAACAAGGGAAGTACTGACAATTTATGTTTCCATTTGTGCTGGAAAAACGTAATGCGAGTGGATTGAAATTATGAATAAAAATGAAGCTTAAGGATTATATTTGGATTTCATACATCTTTGCCTCTAATTAATATATAAATAAGAGCTCCAGTCATATATAAGTTGTATTTCTATCAAATGAATAATTTCAGAGGTGAGTGCTTTGAATGCAGTTTTATTCCCCATTACAAATTGGGTTGGGGGCTCACTGTTGTCATGAATCAGAGAAACTATTAAATATGGTATTACTGCTACTTAATCAAATTGTTCCTTTTCTAATACTTTCCCATTTAATAATGCATACATCCTTGATTCATAACCTTCTTTTCTTCACCCTTTCTTCTGATATCTTCTGCTTCTGTGACTTCAATTCTCACCACTTGGCCAGTCCTGACACCTTTTCTGCCCTTGACCTTTCTTAGAGCTCAGGTTGGCATTTCTTGTCCACTAACTTAGGTAGGAGGGAGCAGGAAGGGTAAACTCTAGAAAGGCAAGAGAGTGGTGAGAGATGAGGAGAAGGATGACTATGACAATTACTAGCCATAAGGAGAAGCGAGTCATATCTACACTTCTATTTAAGACATGTAAGGAAAATTTTATCTGCATGATTCATGAGCTTGGAGACAAATCAATTCTGAACATCAGACTTTCACTGTTTATAGACAGAGAGCATTCACAGTTCTGTGAATGTTTAATTTAATGTTTGTAACTGAACACAGGTTACAGAGGGACCATAATCCCTATATCTAAAACTCTGAATATAAGTGCAAGCCCTTGTATATAAAGAGAACAAGTATAATGTAACCAGAGACAGCCCTGAGAAGCCAGTGGAAGCCATAGAGGGATACTTGGGTAGAAAGTTTCTATGAGAAAAGGGTGGGAAGGAGTCCCATCCCATTCCAGACTACTCAGAAGATTTCTAAACAAAATAGAGTTTAGATTGGTTCCTGAAGGAAATAAGCAACATATTCTTTACATGATGTCCAACTCTCCCAACTCGCACTCTCTATGCCATGATGTCTCTCTTAGAGACTAAAACATGCAGTAAAAACATAGGACAAGAATACGGAGGCAATTCAAAATAAGGGAGAGGGATGAGGGGAAAGACACTGATCAATTAATCCTACCATTTCTCAAATCAGATGAATCAATGCTGCTGGCAGATACATATGTTAGGATCCCAGTGATCTAATTCTTTCATCAACTGAAAAGGCAGGTAATTACCATATTATCGGAAGTCTTAAAAATCATAGAAGGGAAGGCCACACAAGTACTGATGCTGCGTTATCTGACTCATCCTGTTCAAGACTCAGGACTATGTTCTACATTGATGGGCACTCCTGGAGAGGGTAGGGGGTGAGGGCAGTAGGTTAAAATCCAACAGGGAAATTCTTAGGAGAGACTTGTCTTTTAATTAAAAACAGAAAAATTTGAAGGGTCATTTCAGTTGTGGAAAGACAGGCCTTCGTCATGGCCAGTTGTAAGATAAGAGAAAATAAAGGGAGCATTGACTTGCTCTGCATAATAAAATAGGAAGGAGTTTTAATTATCAGGGACAGACAAGAGAGAGAGACATCTCAGCCCTGGACAGTCCAGAGATGAAAGGAGAAAGAAGATGATAATATTCAAGGAAAAGTCACTAAATGAGAAATTCTCAATAGCACAAATAACCAAAGGACTTTTAAGACCATGAATGTCTAAATGAGCCCAGAAATAAACCCAGGACTCTATGGTCAATTAATATTCAACAAAGGGGGAAGGAACATAAAATGGAGTAAAAACAGTCTCTTCAACAAATGGTTTTGGGAGAACTGGATAGCGACATGCAAAAAAAATAAATAAATAAAAGTAGACCATCAGCTTACACCATACACCAGAATAAACTCAAGATGGATAAAGGATTTAAACATAAGCAGTGCCACCATAAAGGTCCTGGGGAAAAATATAGGTGGTAAAATTTCTGATATCTTACACAGAAATATGTTTACTGATACTTCTCCAAGGGCAAAGGAAATAAAAGAACAAATAAACAAATAGGACTATATCAAATTAAAAAGTTTCTGTTTGGCTAAAGAAAACACCAGCAAAATTCAAAGGGAACCAACTGTATGGGAAAACATATTTGCCAATGACACTTCAGACAAGGGTTTGATATCCAAAATATATAAAGAACTAATGCAACTCAACACCAGGGAAACAGACAGCCCAATTAAAAAATGGGCAAAGGACCTGAACAGCAACTCACTGAGAGAGGCATACAAAGGGTCCAAAGGCATATGAAAGAATGCTCAACATCACTAGTCATCAGAGAGATGCAAATTAAAACCACAATAAGATACCACCTCACACCTGTTAGAATGGCAATCATCAACGAATGAACAAACAAGTGTTGGTGTGGATCTGGAGCAAAGGGAACCCTGGTGCACTGTTGGTGGGAATGCAGGTTGGTGCAGCCACTGTGGAAAACAGTGTGGATTTTCCTTAAAAAACTAAAAATGGAACTGCCTTTTGATCCAGCCATTCCACTACTTGGACTATACCCAAAGAATCCTGAAACACCAATTCATAAGAACCTATGCACACCTATGTTCATAGCGGCACTATTTTCAATAGCCAAGTGCTGGAAACAGCCTAAGTGCCCATCAGTGGATGATTGGATCAAAAAACTTTGGTATATTTACACAATGAAATACTACATAGCAGAAAGAAAGAAGGAACTCCTAACCTTTGCAACAACATGGATGGAACTAGAAAGTATTATGCTTAGTGAAATAAGCCAGTCAGTGAAAGACAAATACCACATGATCTCACATATTACAGGACAATAATGAACAAAACAAACAACAAGCAAAACAGAACCAGATACATGAATACAATGAATAGACCTTCAGTGGGCAGAGGGGGCGGGGGGAGATGGGTAGGGAAAGGAAGAGGCAAAGAAGGGGAGCAGTTTAGTTAAGAAACTAGCATGGAAGAACCATGGACATGGACAACAAGTGGGATTGACGTTGAGGTGGAGTAGGTGGGTGGGGAAGGGGGCAGAGGAGAGGAAAAAGGGGATGGATGCAATACATCAACAATAAAATTAAATTTAAAAAAAAGAACATGAATGTCTAATATTATTCTTATCAGTTGTGCTATAACTCAGTGTTAACTACTTACTCACCAATCAACAATAAAATTTGATTACATAAAACTATCTTTGACAGCTGGCTTCTTTGGATTGTGTTTTGGAGACTAAATAGGGGAGATCTTTTGTTAATCTCTGTTGAGTTGACAAAAGAAAGAAAAGGGAACTTCCACAAGAGGTCAGATACAAATGAGATCAAATCTTAGCAGAAGCCAAAAGTCCAAACTAGATGTAACTATAAAAGGATCCCAGAGGATCCTCAAAGATACACATGGGATTTTCCACCATAATGAGATGCAGACTCAAATTGTTAGAATTTAAGTGTTCAAACCCTTATGGTTAGAAGACTAAGGCTTATATCTGTGTGCATACATCATCAAAAAATTGTCTAAGCTGTTTTCCATTGTTCAGAATAGCTTGAAATAGAAATAAATTAAATACCTAATAATAGAAGGATTATTAAGCAGGAGGGGGGAAGCACCTGCTAGATGGAAAATATGCAGTCAATAAAATAATATTTACAAATGATTTAAAATAATATTATTAAAAAATTATGTTGTTTAAGATGGAAATAACTCATACAAATTGTATACGCAGTATTATTAGAACTCTATTTACCTAAATTCTTCCTAGGAACACAGAAATGACTTGATTCTAAGAAATTTGTTAATATACTTCTACCAATTAATAGATCAAAGGAGAAAAATGCATTTATTTCCATTGATACTAAAAAATACAATATCCATTGCTGATTTTCTTCTCATTAACATAGATAGATACTTCCTTAACTATTTTCTATCTAAAGCCAAAAGCCAGGATCTTGCTTAATGTTAGATAACTAGATACATCTAATTTAAGTCAGGAACAATTTAACATTTTTTAAGTTACACAAGCTAGCCAATCCAATAGGCTAGAGAACTCACCAAAAAATCAATCAATCAATCAATCAATCAATCATAATAACCTAGGTAAATTAAGAAAATGCTAGAAAAGTAGAATACCAAGATGGATTCACAGATAAAGAACTAATTTTGTATTGTTGACATAAAAATTAAAAAGTACAGTCAGCCCTGGCTGCTGGCACAGCGGATAAGGTGTCGACCTGTGAACCCAAAGGTTGCTGGTTCAATTCCCCAGCCAGGGCACATAACCAGGTTGCAAGTCAGGTCTCCAGCCAGGTCCACAGTTGGGGGCAGGTGAAAGGCAACCAACTGTACATTGATGTCTCTCTCTCCCTCTCTGCCTCCTCCCTTCCTCTCTCTCTGGAAATAATAAAGAAAATCTTAAAAAAAAAAAAAAAGTACAGTAAGTCCTCACTGTCATCTGTAGTTTCTTGAAAACTGTTAACTTTAAGAGAAATGACATATAATCAATTTTATCATAAGCTAATACATATATGTAAGTTTCTACTGCATATTTGTGGTCACAAAAGCATCACCAAATTTCAAAATAAAGACTCAAAACACTTTTAATAAACATTGAAATAAATGTTAAGTATACATACACTTAAGAAAGATGAATAAAAAACAAAGGAATGGTTTTCTAATCAGCTTATTCCAGTTTAGGGTTGCAGATGGCAGGCAGGAGCCTATCCCTGAGGCTCAGGGCACCAGGCAGGACCCCACTGTGAACAGGATGCCTTTCCATCACAGGGTACACTCACACCCACACTCACAGCCACTGTCACCCACACAGAGAAGATGTAGACACACAATTTACCTCACATGCACATCTTTGGGATGTGGGAGGAAAACTGAGTCCCAGGAGAAAGCCCACACAGACACAGGAGAACGTGCAAACTCCACATAGACAATGTTCCCAGCTCAGAATCAATTTCATTTTTCCCATCAATATTACAACAAAACGTTCATCATGGATAGGCTATATAGAGCATTAAAAACATTGTTTGTAGCATGCTTCTATTTGTACAGGAAAAAAGGAAGTTTGTATATACAGACTGTTTCAAAAAAAGGAGATGTGAAACAGACAAGGGGAAGACAAGGAACATGTAAGTTTGGGATATGAGGAAAATTTTTCATATAAACCCCATTTTACTGTTTGGATTTATGATGTATATGTATTACTTTTCCAATGAAAAGAACTAAGAGTTAAAAGAAAAAAAGCTTCACAGATCAAAAAGTATTAGGAAACTGAATATCTAATAAAAAATTGATTAAATAAACTATGGTAAATGGACTTGTGAGGTTTCATGCAGCCATTAAAAATTATATTCATAAAATTAAAAGGAGAACATATGCTATATTGCAAAATGAGAACTTGTTGAATGAATGAAACGATGAATCTCAAGTGGAGGGAGAAACAGGATACAATTTGTGGCTATTGAATAATCGTAACTTTATAACACCCTCCAAATACATATACAAAGAACAAAATGTCAGAAGAAAGAAAAATGTAATAGTTATCTGTTCTACTTGGTGATATTACAATGTATAAAAATAATTCCTTCTATTTTTCTGTTATTCAGAAATTTATAATACATGAATATTATTTTTAAAAGCAAAAATTATCTTCGTATAAGATGCAAGATGTTTTATCTGCTTTCTGTAGAAATGTGGAAAACAGCAAATAAATTACTCCCCAAAGGTGGTTCATTGCAGAGCCATCAGGGTGGCACAATTTTCTTAATGTTCACCTGAAACCCAACTGTTGATTTTGAGTTTTACTTGTAAAATAAACAGCAAGCCAAAAGTAAAACATGGGTAAAATTGAACTTGATCTGGTTTATTCTAAAAGCAGAGACTCGCCTAAGGCAAAATTCTTTAGGAAAACATTCCAACAGCTAAAAGAAGGTTGTGAGCTTGTACTTAAACCAGGTGAATTTTCATTCATAAAATTCTTTCCAGCTCTCATTACAACATCATGAAAAATTAAAAACTGCTGCTCTTTGACTTTCAATTTCACATTTATATACTTTGTAGGGAACAAGGAGCCATATGAAAAATTATAAGGCAATTAATGTTTGTTAATGTGATAAGTTTTGGTAAATATATTTAAGATCTTCTGGAATCAATTTGAAAATAAAACCTTAGGAATCTTTGGAAAGAAAGGGATTCTGTTGTCTCTCCAACATATGTTTAGATGCCTATGATATATAAATTGGTTTTCGGTCTCAGTGTTTACTAGTGATTATTTCACCTCATATAGCAAATATACTATCCAAATCCAGTTAAACATTTTTTTTTTCCACAAGAGTGGTGCTAATCTTTATACAAAACAGTGATCTGATTTTTCTCTTGCTAAGACTCATTGTATTTCATAATGCCTATCTCCATTTTAGCCGTAATGGGCTTAGTAAATATTTGAGATAAGTGCACTTGAGAATAGCTTAGATCAGTGGTTCTGACTACTGGATGCCAATTAAAATTATCTGAGAAGCTTTTTTAAAAATACTGATGCTCAGGTGAGAGTTCCAGATGGACACTGGTACTCATTTAAATCATTCCAGGTGATTCCAATGGGCAATCGGTGACTAGAATACTTCTTGCCTTATCATAAAATCAAGAGGAACACATTTTTCATTCATTATTCTATAATTTCACCAATTTTTTTTTTTTTTGCTACCTTTGATACAGTTGTCTTAATGAGAAGAACTGGGATTTTATTATTTTTAGAGAGAAGGGCAGGGAGGGAGAAAGAAAGGGAGAGAAACATCAGTGTATGGTTGCCTTTCACTTGCCTCCAGCTGGGATCTGGCTGGAGACCTGGCTTGCAGCTTGTTTATGTGCCCTGGCTGGGAATTGAACCAGCAACACTTGGGTTCACAGGCCAGTGCCAATCCACCTGAGCCACACCAGCCAGGGCTGAACTAGTTTTATTCACATATATAGTTTGTACATTGTACTTTGTTGGAAATAAAAATGTGCATAATTGCTTTCTCAAAATGTGTAATTATCATGTCATCTGAGAGAAAAATTAAATCACTGAATATAATTAATAAAAGTTGCCCATGAGTTATAATAATCAACCAAAAATGGCTACAACTGAAGGTCATTAAATTATTTCCAATAGAAACATTAATATGGATAGTCTGAACATTGCTTTCAATCCAGCCATTTAAGATCTGTCAGGAGAAGATGTGTCTATTTCACTTGTAGTCGTTAAATCTCTTCCCCAATTTTACACTGTTGATGGGGGGTTTTTTTGACTTAAAAAATATATATTATTTTTTAGAGAGAGGGAGACGGAGAGAGAGAAACATCAATGTATGGTTGCCTTTCACCTGCCTCCAGCTACAGACCTGGCTGGAGACCTGGCTTGCAACCTGGTTATGTGCCCTGACTGGGAATCGAACCAAAGACCTTTGGGTTTGCAGGCCAGTGCTTATCTACTGAGCCACCAGCCAGGGCCATAGGGTTTTGTTAATTTCCTATTAATTCTGCTTCCAAAGGTTCCCACTACCCTCCCCAACCTGCCCGAACCACAAACCATAATCCTGGAAAGGAGGGAGTATAAAGTGAACCTTCTGATACAAGAGTTGTTTCAAAGACATGGCTTCTGTGGCTTGGGATGCCTCACAAGGAAGAGGTTCTTTACTGCCTGATTAGAAAAATAAGCCGTTTGTAATTGCTTATTTAATGTTAGCCTTAGTCCTTTCGCCACTCTATTTCTCACCATCTAATTTTAAGAAATAAGTACTTGACTCACTTACCTCTTAAGAATAAGACGCTTCTATGGTAGCAGAGGCTCTATGAAAGTGTTAACTAATTCAAGTCCAAGGCTCAAGTTTAGGACAATGATTCTCCCCAATGCAGGCCATATCCTTTACTTACTTATTTATTTATTTGTAAAGTGGTTATCGGGGATCTACACCAGACCTAGTCAACAAATTGCAACATAAAATTTGCATCTAGGGATCCTGAAAGAGATCAAGATAGAGCTAAGCTTCGCTCAACATCTGGGCACTTCAGGGAATTTCTGTAATCCTCCAGGTCCAACGTAAAAGGATCAGACTAACAAATAAAGGTTATGTAAATGCTAAAAGTAAACTGAGGAAAGGCCAAGTTGAAACACTTGAAGACAAAACAGGAATTCTGGTTATCATTGGTGTTCCTGAATAATAGATGAGTTAATGCAGAATTATAGGGAGCTTATACTAATGCTTAATAGTGGACCAAAACAGAACTGGACTAGAACCTTCTCCCATATTGCCACTAATATAGCAATCCAGAATATAACCTTACTCCTGGCTTCATGTCAAGTTGAGTCTCCATTTTGTCTCACGTTAGACCAAATTCTTTTGACTGAAAGTTATAGAGAGCTTAATTTTCTTGAAGGGGACTTTATACATTTCCTCTAAAATCATAGTTTAGCAATTTTATCCTTCCTTTTCCCACTAATTTTATAAAATAGAACAATATATAATAAGTTGTTTACATAATTGTCAAACATTTGCTGTACAACATGTCAATGTAGTCAAAATAAAACTACAGCCTGCAAACAGGTCCAGAAAGCAAATGCTTGAACTGTCCATTCAACTGATGAATGAAAACCTGAATCAGGCAATAGAACTCTAAAACTATTGATGTAAAATATATGAAAGTATAGATTTTAAATCTGCACACTGCTGAGAGGTTTTTCCCCTGATAGTTGAAATAAAACTAGCCACAATTAAACACAGCTATCATGTTACCTAAATTCATTTATTACATATTTTATGTCTAAACATTTGACCGGTAAAGAAAATTAAGAGGAAACAATTGTGACTTAGTGAGACGTCTAAGATGTAACCGAGAGTTTCTTAAACAGGCAAAAAATAAACAAACAGAAATTCAAATAGAATTGTGTTTAAAACTGTATTTCCTGAAATATGTTTTAATAATCTCTGTGAATTGGAACAAGCCAATGAAGATAACCTCTGTGGGGTTGAATATAATGTCTCAAATGAACTAACATTAAAAATGAAGGTGATTCTATGAAGCCAGTATTGCTCCCATTTTCCCCGCTAGAAAGGCAACATAGAGAAGGAGAGATAATAACACAATCCCCCTTTTTGCCAATCAAGAACTAAAAGAAACTTAAAGTATAAGGCCCCCAAGGGAGTGGAGGTCAAACAGGGATGTGTGCACAGGTACAGGAAAAGAGTGTAGTTGCTTCAGAAAGGATCAGCAAAACACACTTCTTAAAAGGGGCACTCTGAGATGCAAAATCCAAATACCTTATGCCTAACAATGGAAACAGAATACATGGGTGGGGGCAGAAACTCCTTTGGACCTGGTTTACTTCTGAGAATCAAAATGATGGCACAAACAAGGAATTATGCAGATTAGTTACATTTGTGGGCAGAAGTCTTCCTTGCAGAAAGTGAGAATAGAGATTGTTATGAAACACCTCCATCCACAGTGCCTGACTTTATTGCCTTGTAAAACTTGAAGACTAGACACACTCATCTACAAAATCAAGGGTCCTCAAGATAATTCCAGCTCACCTGGAATAGCCACAAATTCTTCTACATGCAAAACTCCTAAAGATAACTGACTCTGGGGAAATGCACCTGCTGTAAAGGTGAGCAATGAAAAATAGAATCACCAGAGCCACAGATATACTATAAGGCAAAAAGGAAACCAGTGGAAACAAATAAGAATGCTAAAACAACAACAACAGGCAGAAACAAAATATGGCCTACTCCAGCAACTAAATAATGCAGAAGAATCCTACAACATCCTCAAGAAAAGCATTATGTGATATTCTTATTATAAAATAATGTATTAGAACAATTATATAAACTTCCTAATTATCAGAAAAAATGAATAAACATACACATGGGAGAGGAAAAGTTACATATGATGGCTTTTACCAGGTATAAAAACAAAAAGCAAAGCATGAAATAATATGACAAGTAAGATCAAATGTAAATAAGTTAACTCATCTATTATGAGAAAGTGAAATCTAACTCCATACTGTACAGAAACTGCATACTTGAAACAATGTGGATCCAGAAGGGAAAATAGAAAGAAGAGTGAACTTTACCAAGCATGTGAAAGACAAGAAAAATGAAAGTCACAATCTTAATATCAAACAAACTTGAATTCAGACTTCACATTACTAAATGTGACAAAGTTTACTTAATAAAAACAGATGGTAAGATTAAAAATGAAAATATAACAATTGTGAATCTGTATACCAAATAACTTGGGACACTATTCAAAGATGGAAACTATTGAAACAGAGTTCCACTTCTCTTCTGAATATAGAAAGTCACAAAAGTAAGTTTTCTGATCCTAAAAATGAGATACAACTGGATAATTTTAAAAACAATACAAAACAAAACAAAACAAAAAAAACCCACTATAACTTTTTCTTGAACCTATCAGTAAGCCAAGGCTATAGGATGCTTTTTGGAGCTGAATGTTAAAAAGTGATATACTTCTCAGGAGAGGCACACAAACTGCCCCCCAACCTGAGTCTCAGAGGTAGAGGTGGTCTCCATAAAAGCAGGTAAGAAAACATCTTACCGTGTTCTAGTCATGTCATCTGATCTTATTATTATTTTTTACCTGCCTTTATCCGGATTAAGTGTTTTAATGATGTTAACATGCCTCTTTTTTTAGTTGTTCCTCTAGGTTTTGAAATATCTTCAAACATCACATTTTACATAACTGTACCACATATGAGTGCTGTTAAGAAACTTCTGTTTTCTTGCTTTCATACTTGTATAATTGTTGGATTTTATTTTAATTCTATGTATTTTATAATCTTCACAATACCTTATTATTTTTGCTTGAGACAGTCAATTATCTTTTCATGAATTTTTAAAAATTCCAAGATAAAACTGCGAATAGCCAAGTACCATAAGATACTACATAAAACTTGCAAATAGCTATTTCTCCAATAGTACTAGACTTTAAGGATATCAAAAGTTAATTATATAAGAAATAGATGCTCTTATGTTTGTTAAATTTTTCTAGGGTAAAATTAAAAAAAAAAACTTTCTAAATCAGGGGCCCCCAAACTTTAGGCCAAAGACCAGTGCAGGTCAGGCTTGACAGGAGGTGAGTTTGAATGTAATGTGCTTGAATCATCCCAAAACTATACCCCCACCCCCAATACAATCTGTAGAAAAATTGTCTTCCACAAAACCAGTCCCTGGGGACAAAGATTGAAGACCACTATTCTAAATCCTTTTAATAAAGTGACTACGTCACTGATATTAGTGTATAGTTACATTTCATACAAATTAGAAAACTAGTGGTCAGTTCTGAAAAAAATTCAAACAAAATATTAGCAGACAGAATCCATCAGCATATTCCAAGAATATGACTGAGTGGTACTGGATTATTCTAGTACTACAGGATGGCTTAATATTAGGAAACCTAATATAAATACAAACTAAGAGCAGAAAACCAAGAGAGAAAGGTCGGACATTTTATTATGCAAAAAGTTCCCTTGAAGTAAGAAATACTCCAAATAACAATAGTTTAAACAAAATAAAAGCTTACTTTAAATTGTGCATAAGCAGTTCAGAAATGATATAGTGGCACCAAAGTGTTGGGGAGCTAATAGACCCAATTAAAATTAGATAATATTAATAATTGAAGGAAGGGTGAATAGATATTTGGGGAAAGCACTTACAGGGTCTGTCCTGAAAGTATCAAGCCAATGTCAATATATAAAGTTTGTGTGGCCAATACTTTCAGGACAGACCTCATAGTTTCTGCAATAGTCATTTGCATTAATGATAAAGATAAGACATTTTTTTTAAAATAGCAATTTTTGCGCTGGCTGGTGTGGATTGAGCCCCTACCTGCAAACTAAAAGATCACACAAAAGGTCACAGTTCAATTTCCAGTCAGGACACATGCCTGGGTTGTGGGCACAGTAAGAGGCAACCATACATTGATGTTTCTCTCCCTCTCTTTCTTCCTCCCTTCCCCTTTCTCTCTCTCTTAAAAAAAAAAAAAAAAAAAAAAAAAAGCAATTCTTGATCTTTTTTTTAAATGAGGCAAATAATAACAACTATTACCAGGATATGTATTGCGTTCTAAAAGCCTGAAAGGTGGTTAATAAAAAAAATATTAAAGCATCCTTATTAAAATCAGGAATAAGATACCTGTAATGGCCACAATTTTTAACAATATTCTTATATGTACTAGCCATTACAAATAAAAATATATAAATAAGGAAAATAAAATTTGTAAGACTGAAAAGATCTTATCAGTTGTTTTTGGCTGTCTATTGATACATACAACCCAGAGATAAAATTATGGAATTAAAGTAACATTTATTATTTCTCATGATTACTTGGGTTAATTAGGCAGTTCTTTTTACTTTTTTCAAGTGATTGGAAGTTTCTATTTTAAATCACTTAATTAGTCAACAACTGTGATACAAGATTCTAATAGGAGATATTGTTTATTTAATATTGGGTAAATTTTATCTTTGGAGACTTTCAGTTCCCGCTGTAACATGGTTACCTAAAGAAGACAACAGGACAATATTTAGTTTGTCCTCCTTTAAATATGGGATGGATATATGCCAACCCCAAGATTTTTGTCGTTCTGTTTTTAGGCTGACTTTTTCAACTTGGTTCACAAAGTAGTACTATGACTCGTAGTTATAGTTCCAGACACGGAACAGTAACAGAAGCTTGGTCAAGCACCCGCAGCGTCAAATGAACATATGGATGGATAACCATGGTTGACATGGATAGAAAACTCTCGATTTCTATACGTGAACCTTCATTGGGAAGTTTCTGGGCACTTTTACATATTCTCTGGCTGTTGGATGACATCATTTAAATAGATTATTTATTATTTTAAGCTTAATCAATTTTAAGTTTTTCCAGACACATTAAACTGTTTGTTTTATTCCATAACTTGCTTAAAGTATTTGGCTCACTTTGATGTGGAACATACTCAACTTGGAATCAAAAATATGAGTTATGGGAGATTTCAATAATACTTTCCTAAGATAATCCACCCAACCCCTTTCATCAGCAGTATTCTGTCTTCTCTCAAATATTAAGACCACATCCAACACTTAAGGCAAATTCTACAGTTGTCTGGTGTTGAAAGGAATTATACTATTTTTTGCCATCTCAGAATACAAAGGACAGTAAGTCTAGAACAGTAATCTCCTTGGGGGAGGGGGCAAGGTCCAACTCAAGAGAAAATATGTACTACTTGTTTGTCTGACCCACGTTCTCCTTTTGGAAACTGTCCCTGTTGTATGTCAACTGATTCTGGGCTGTCAAATAAGGAGCCACTTCACTGCCCCAAACGTTGCTGGTGGGTAAGCAGGGACCATCAGAGCTCTGGTTCAGTGACAGAGATGGAGAAACTGGGGTGGGATGGGGGTGGGGGCTGCCTCTTTGTATTGAAATTAAAAACCATGTCAAAGTGGGAATGTTAGAAACTATTTTTTTTTCATTGTTTAGAATGTTGCTGAAGATAAAGCCAACAGAGAGGGATACAGATGGGAGTGGGCATGTGGCAAATAGATCCCAAGACATCATTTGGGCACTTGTATCAAGCTATATTTAAAGCATGGGTTATAATTTTTTAATTTAATTAATTTATTTAAAAAATTTTATTGTTGTTGTATTACATCCATCCCCTTTTTACTCCCCTCTGCCCCCTTCCCCACCCAGCCACTACCCGCCAAAGTCAATCTATAATTTAAAAAATTTAAACAACAGGGTAAAATGTTTAGTTTTATTGACCTGTTTTTAACTATTTTGGAAACAAATCTCTTTGCAGGTTATAGTATTAAACCTAAGAATTTAAATATTGAATACCATGTATCGATAGCCCATGCATCTTTTTGCATGCCACATTCATTAGAATCACACACACCTTAAGAAAGCCTACATTTCTGTTTTGTTAGTATTATTCTTACACAATGTTGTTTATGCAATTATTGTATATTTTAATATATTTTACAAAATTAAAGGGAAAACTGAATAATGAATCTGTTATTAGTGGATTTACATAATTTTAAAGTTTGTAAACAAAACCTTTGTTAAAGTTGACTGCTAAAGTTTTAGTGCTTTTAACTTTCAAATATATTTCCTAAATACTTTATGGGAAAAAATTAAGTGACTAATTGTAGTGTTAAGACATCAATACAACCGAAACAAAAGTACATAAGTCAATTCCAAAACAGATACATAAAAAAAAAAAAAAAAAAAAAAAAAAAAAAACAGCTACCAATTATGCTATAAGTATCTTGATATCAAAAGGGTTTTTCATTTCCTTTTTTAAAAGTGAAATTTGAGCCCTGGCTGGTGGCACAGTGGATAAGGCACCGGCCTGTGAACCCAAACGTCACTGGTTTGATTCCCCAGTCAGGGCACATAACTAGGTTGCAAGTCAGGTCTCCAGCCAGGTCAGTAGCTGGAGGCAGGTGAAAGGCGACCATACATTGATGTTTCTCTCCCTCTCTGCCTCTTTCCCTTCCCCTCTTTTTAAAAATAATAAATACAATCTTTTAAAAGAATTAAAAATAAAATTTTAAAAAGTGAAATTTGTTAATATGAGTTACAAGAATAAAATCAGAGGAATAATTCAAAATCTACATATTGAAATAGGCTGAATTTGTATAAACAGGGAATCACATTACATTGAAGTCAGTCAGTTACTATTCAGTTCACATTAAGAATTGCAACACCAGCACAGAATTGAAAATGAGGGCATAAGCAAATAGTAATAAATTAAGCAATAATGAACAGTTATAATTTAATTTGGAATGTATTTTAAATAATTAGCAATGTCTGTTTAACTTTTTAGCTGAGCAAACAACTGAAAATATTAAGCTTTGAAATTAAGTTCTTTTATATATGAGGTCTGTAAAAAGTCCAGCCATTTTTTTAAAGAATTTATTATTTTCAGATAAAAAAACAGGGAGGGATGAAGAAAGGGAGAGAAGCATCAACATATGGTTGCTTTTCACCTGCCTCCAGTTAAGGAACTGGCTGGAGACCTGGCATGCAACCTGGTTATGTGCACCAACTGGGGAATCGAACCAGAGACCTTCGGGATCACAGCCAGCTGCCAATCCACTGAGCCACACCAGCCAGGTAACCAGCCACTTTTATATAGTAAGAATGGTTTGCATGACAATGATGGAACCTGGCAGCCAAGGAGAGTGGACTGGAGTGTGCATGCATGAACAATGACGCCCTTGCTACACTACCCAGTGGGGGAAGTAGACACTGTTTAATGAGCATGTGTACTGTGAGGCCATCACATTGAAAAGGATTAAGCAAGGAGTGCATCAAATGTTGTGTTAAGCTTTAACATTCCTCTATGGAAACTATTCAGGTAATTCCAAAGGCCTCAGTTATCGGCAAGTGGTGACTGGCAGCTTCACCAGAACATGCTTCATATCTCATGCAGTGTTTTGGTAACACATCAGATCACCTCGTGGCTAAGCCCCCTACAGCCCAGATTCAGTGCTCTATGACCTCTTGCTTTTCCCCAAACTAAAATCACCTTTGAAAGGAAGAGATTTCAGACCTTTGATGAGATTCAGGAAGATAACAGGGCAGGTGACAGCCATTGGGAAACTGTGAGGTCCCTACATGCCTACTTTGAAGGGAACTGAGGTGTCCTTGTCCTACGTATAGTTTCTTGTATCTTCAATTTGTGTCCCTATTTTTCATATCATATGGCTGGATACTTTCTGGTCACAAGTTCCTTAATCACTATGTTATTTGCCAAGATCTTCCTCAATTGTGGGCTTTTTTAAATGGTATCCTTTGAAGCACAAATTTTAAAATTTCAGTAAAACTATTTCCTCTCATGTGATTTTTGGGTCTTCCTCTAAAAACATTTTATCATTTTAGCTTTTACATTTAGGCTGATGATCCATTTTGAGTCATTTTTTATATGGTGTGAGGTAGGAACTCAATTCTTTTTTGCACATCAATATCCAGTTGTCCTAGAGCCATTTGTGGAAGACTTCTTTTCCCATGGACTAGTCTTGGCACCCTTCTTGAATATCTTAGTATTTTGAAGAGCAGGAGTATCTTAACTTTGATGAATCCCTAGTCACCGGTCTTTTATGAATTGTTTTTTGGTGTCATATTTAAAACAAGTTTGAGTAATGCAAAGTCAGTTTCTTCTCTTATGTGTTTATAGTTTTTTGTACTTAGGTCCATGATACATTGGTTACATATAGTATTCAACTGTTACAGCACAATTTAATTAAAAAATTATTTTCTCTGAGCTGCCTTTATAGCTTTATCAAAATTCACTTGTCCATGTATGTATGAATTCACTTATAAGCCATTTCACTGATCTATTTGCATGCCACTAGCAGTCTTAATTTCTATAGCTTTATTTGTAAGTCTTACAGTCAGGTGGTATTAAGTGTTCCAATTTTATTTTTTCAAAGACATTTTTGGCAATTCAAGGTCCTCTGCACTTTCATATAAATTTTAAAATCAGCTTGTCAGTTTCTACAAAAAAATGGTTGTTGATATCATGATTGGGATTTTATCAAATCTATAAATTTGGGGACAACTGGTATCTTAATATTGTCTGCTGAACCATAAGCACAGTATCTCTTCTTATATTTAGGTCTTTCAGCAATGTTTTAGATTTTTCAGTATATCTTCCACATACTTTGTTACATTAATTTGTAAGTACTCCATATTTTTAAAAGCATTTGTAAATAGTATTTTACTTCCATTTCACTTCTTGCTAATAAATAAAAATGTAATTTATTTTTGTATATCAATATTGTATCCTATAACTTTAGTAACTATATGACTTTGCATAGTCTTTAAAAGATTACATTGACTTTCTAAGTAGGTGATCACCACTGTCTGCAAATATAGTTATGTTATCTTTTCAATTGAGACAATTTTCTTTGTCTTGCCTCATTGAACCCCCAATACGATATTGAACACAAAAAGTGAAGGCAGGCATCACTGCCTTGTTTCCAATTTCAGGAAGGGAAGACTTTCACCACTATCAAGCTTAACTCTACTTGTTTTTGGTAGATGCTTTTCATCAGGCTGAGGAATTCCTTCCAATTATGTAATTTTTCTTTTACAATTGTTGATGCAGTGCATTTTATTGACTTTCAAATGTTAAAAACCAACCCTGCATTCTTGGAATAAATGTCATTTGGTCTTGATGTATCATTCTTTTTACATAATGGTGGGTTTGCTTTGCTAAAATTTTACTTAGAATTTTTGCACTTATGTACAACTTAAAATTTTTTTTATTTCTTACACAGAAAACTTACCTAACAGTCATGTGCTGCACAATGTCAGGAAACAATGGCCCACATATATGATGGTGGTCCCATAAATTTTAATGGAGCTGAAAAATTCCTATTGCCTAATGTCTTCAGAAATATTTCAATATAGAAGCACAATACTTTAAACAAATACTTACCATTGTGTTACACTTGCCTACAGTACCCAGTACAGTAACATGCTATATAGGTGTGTAACCTAGGAACTACAGAGAAAACAGATTTGTTACTCCAAAATATTATTTTAGAATGGATAATTTTAAGAAATAGCAGACATGGAAGAAGTGCTGTAAACCAAGTAGAAGTTCCCCTTATAAAAGACCCATTTGTAAGGTAAATCTCCAATCATAGGGTGCCTTCCTCCTCGTATCAAGAAGAGGGAGATAACCTGATCTCTAGAAACTCTTACCAATGCAGAAGGCAACCCCTTAAATCTGAATAACAACCTTAACCCTTGTTTGCAGTGTTTTTCCTGATATCCTCCCATAACTTACTCTCTTACCTCCAACATCCTGTCTTCAGCTGAAGATAGTATTTAAGATGGTGGCAAGTTAATTTTCCTGGGTCTCTCACATATACACAGGAGATACACATGCTATTGAACTTTTTTTTTTTCCTGTTATTCTGAATTTATTTACAGGGATGTCTCACCCAAAAACCCATAAAGGTAGAAGATAAATTTTTCTTCCATACAGAGCAATAGTCCATATCACATAGGCTATACCATCTATGTTTAAGTCACATTCTATGTTTACACAATGACAAAATCACTTAATGATGCATTTCTCTGTATCACAATTAAGTGGTGCATGACTATTGTTTGTTTAGGTTCTTTATTATGTTTTCTTAGACAAATAATAAAAGTTACCTAGAATGTGTTGCTCTATTAATATAGGGATGAACAAAAGTAGTTTTACAGTTTGAGAAGCATGCTAAGAAATTGCTAATAAGGAACTCTGTGCTAAAGTGTGCTTGACTGCTAACTACAAGAATGTGAAAATAATGAAGCTGGCAATTTAAGCACTTAAGAGATTGTACCTAAGTGCACTGAGCCATTGTGACATTCTTTTGAGTTAACAGAGCTGTTGTAATAATCATAACCAGTATGTTCTTTTCCATACAAACAACTGTAAACTTACTTTTGCCCATTCATGTATGAGTATATGAAAATACAATTTTCAAAATGTTTCTATATAACAATCACTTAAAATGCCTTTAATTATTTCAATATAATCATAGTTAAAAGACATCTAAATAGTGGTGAACAACCTAATAGATATATCACATCTGTAATTGTCCTCAGGTCTCCTAAAGCCATTTGGGTTGAATAAAAGCATCCTTATTGCCCTCATGCCCTCTATTTGATTTTACTTCTGGTTCAGAAAACGCCAACAGGCAAAGAGAAAAAATAAAATAAAAGAGTAACAGAGAAAAACAAATTAGTAAGGTCAGTAAATTAATCAAGGGAAAATTACAATTATAGACAAATAGAAAATATATTCTCATTTTATACCCTAGAATGACTCATTCTTTTTGTTTTTTAATCCTCAAGGACATGTTTCCATTGACTTTCAGAGAAAGGAAGGCAGAGAAAGTGAGAGAAATGTTGATGAGCGAGAGAAACATCAACTGGTTGCCTCCCATTAGGCCCCAACCAGGGATTGGACCTGCAACCAAGGCACGTGCCAGTGATGGTGAATCAAACCGACCACCTTTTGGTGTACAGAACAAAACTCCATCCCAGCTGCTTGGCCAGAGCTGATTCATTCTTTAATATAAGAAACAATGAGCATCATATTTAAATAATCCTTAATGTACTTTTAGTTACCTTTTTAAGTCTTATACTTAAATAAGACCACCACAAACAAGTTATTTTGTGCGCTAATTAAAACTCCGAAAAAAATGGTACAATTGTCTAGGTACCCATTAGAAATCAGACTAATCCCAGTACAGCTTTAACTTGCCCTATGACTCAGCATAACAGTATTCATTTCTCACCTTTACAATAAAGAAGCTGAATCAAATGGTGTCTAAAACTTCAGAGTTCAAAATATTAATGAGGCCATTTACATATATATTCAATCCACTTTTTTTCTAAATTAAACTTCTTAATCAGCATTTTCTCTAACAATGGTGAAAAGTTTCCAAAATACATCACATTTTAGAAAATTCAAATTTAAATCTATTTCTAGGAACTGAAAATAGTTATTTCCTTACAAAAAAGTTGGGCATTTTATTTCCTACCTACTATGTTCCTAAGAATATGAAAGAAGTAAACTTCGGAAAGAGTTTAAGGAATAGTTACTGAATGTAAAAACTATTTTAAAAAAGTAGCCTTCCTTAACTTTGTAAATTGAAGCTTTGTATTAGGAATAAACCTTTTACAATAAAAAATTAAACTAAGTTTTGACAATCCTTCGCAATCACCATATTTTAAAAATAAAACTACTTTCCTCTGTATAATTCTACCACATAATTGTTAACTTTCCTGAATTTTCGAAACTTACATGCAATTACTTTCACATACATCTCCAAGAAAAGGTTTCACTGACCAATGCAAACAGTGATTTATTAAATAAAATAGAAGTCCATGCTTTATAATTCAGCATTAAATTTCTCACAGAGAAATCAAGAAACATATTTCCTATCATCGATAGTTATCAATTTAAGTCCTTCAACTAATATTTCACTAAAGAAATCAAGTTAAGTGGGAGCTGCCTTTACAGATGATGCCCGTGCTTTGGTCATTCTTCGAACCAGGGCTTCTTGTCTTTTTCTCTGAATTTCTTCAGGTGAATACTTTCTATTTTTCTCTTCTTCCTCTAAAAATTAAAATACAGATACTAGTTTTATAGACTATAAAGTCATTTTTAATATGTTTTAATTTTTACTATTTTTTTTATTACCCAGGTTTGTCACAGTGGTTTGGTTATTAAATCACACTAAACTGCTGAACATAAGGTTCCAAGTACAGACCTAATGCTCTAGGCCAACAGAAAACTAATCATTGATCAATTGGTCCCTACTGATGCATTCTTTTCACAGTGTGATAAAATTCATTCGATTAAAAATAGTACATTTTGACTACCCACCAAATAATTCTTATGAATAATGACATCTAGTTTACATAACAAATACATTTGAAAAACATATTTTCAATGTAGAGTAGTTAAAGTATAATAAAATAAATTAGATACTAACACCTCAAGTAGTATATTTAAAAGATAAGCTATACTCATATTCACCTCTATAGAACTCCAAGATTTTCATTTCAGCCATTCAGGAAAAATATTTTATCATTCTAGAGTGAAATCCAACATGTCAATAAACATGTAACTCACTGTCAGATGTGTTTTTACTTGGAGGACACATTTTATATAAACATTAGAAGATTATTTCAAAAAGCAGACTATCTGAATAAAGTCTTGGATTTGAATGCCTTTTTAATGATATATAAAAATGTAAAGCATTCTGATATGTTCTTATGCAGCATACTTTAGTGTGTATTTTAAACAAATGTACTATAAAATAAACAATGTTCTAAATAAAATAAAATAATAAAAATACTGCCAAAACAATGAGTTACAATATAACAGGTTTAATTCAACAGTTAAGTCAATTTAAGCTAAAAGGTTGTATTAAAAAAACTTTAAATAACAAACCTACTACCTCCCTTTGTTTTAAAGTTAAGACTAGCACCTTAACGCATATTTAAATGACCCTGCATTGTATTTGTAAAACTGTTGTGAAATTTGCCTTTCAGAGAAGAATCTGTAGTACTATCAGCAGAGAAATATTATTTATACTGACATCTAAACAAAGGCTCAGAATTTGTTATAAGGCATATCTCTTGTTAACTAAAGGAAATATTGGCCTAAAATATATCACCTTTCTTCCCTTTTTTCTTGGTATAATGTGAATGGGAGCAGGTGTTCAGGGTAAAAAGATACTTCAAATAAACTCCCTAGTGATTCTGATGCCTTTTATTTCCTAAACTAACTATCTTACAAAGTGTTGCTTTTTTTTCCCTTACAGAAAAATACTACAAGGTGGTTAAAAATAAGCTAGACTAATTATCTAATATTTTAGTCTCAAAGCTGAGAAACATGAGAAACTCATATTAGATATACGCAGTTTACATTCAATTGATTATAAGTTTGGAATGAGCACAAGTTAATAACCCATGACAACAGAAAAGAACATAGCTCCCTAAATTGGCCTTACAGTTGGCTTGGTGATATTCTGGAAAATAATTTCAAAGGATATAATAAAGTCACACCATGAAAATTTGAATTAGACAGAGTCATCCATTTCTCCCATCAGCCCTTCCTTTAACTCAATCTGCAATGAAAATACATAGCAAAGTCTCAAACTATTTGCAAGGTACAAAGCAACAGTGGCTCTTAATCTTAAACTTAAAGCAGGGGTCAGCAATTCCTTTTTTTTTTTTTGGTAAGGGGCCAGAAAATATGTCAACCTTTGCAGATCATATGGTCCCTTACTCTTAACTGTTCACCTTTGTCATTGCTACACGAAAACAGCCACAGACAATACAGAAACAAATTGTGTGGTTCTGTTTAAATACACATTTATGTAGGAACAGTAAAATTAGAATAGATTATCATTTTCAGGAGTCATGAAATGGCTTTTCTTTTGATTTTTCAACCATTTATAACATGAAAACCATCTGAGTATGCTGGCTGCACGTAAACAGGCCATGGAGGCTGGACAGATTTGACAAGCCATGGTTTGCCAAACCCTGCCTTGTAGGAATGAAGTCTTTAAAGGGGTTTCGTTTCAAGGACATTCTGCTGGAGAGCAGTTTGCTACATATAACAAAGTAAAAGAATGTAGAAACTACAGAAAATATCAGCAAGGTTAATATCAATTAGAATTATAGATACTAAAAGTTAACTCAAAGGAAAAACTGATAAAGTAAACTGAAAGGCAGATTGTTTATTCATCCATAAAAATGCAGAAAAGTTGGTAGATATAAATTCTGGAAAAATTCAAATGTTCTAGAGAGATTTAGTCTTTATGGAATTATAACTATATATACACATATTCATTTTGGGAGTATTGGTCAATTACACTCATTTGAATATAAATATTTAAAATTATTATAGATTAACAATTCTTAAAGTTTTAAAATATATAGTCTAGGTAGTAATATAGAGAGGTATTCACTGTCAGTATTGATAAGAATATAAATTGATGTAATTTTTTGGAAGATTTGGTGGTAGCCATCAGAATTCACCATTCTCCATCAATTTTTCAGTAATTAACAGGCATAATCACAAGAGCATACAGAACTTAATGTAGAAGGATATTCATTGGAAGTTTATAATGCAAAAACTGCAACCAAACTGAACTTCTACCAATAGATACAGAGTTAAATAAATTGTTATGTCCATGTAACGACATACTATGTGGTCATTAAAAGGAATGAAGCAAATTTGTATGTAAAAACATAAAAAGATAGTTTTAACATAAGTGAAGGCAAGTGCAAGTTGCCAAATAAAGAGTATACAATATATAATTCCATCTATTTAAATAAATCTATAGGCATACACTCACACATCTTTATACACACACACACACAAAGTTATGTGATGTATTCCAAACTGTTAGTCGTGACTTTTCCTGAGAAATGGTAGTGGAAGAAGAGAACTAGAGAACTTTTATATGTATATATATATTTTTTAAGGGGAGGGGTCACATAAATAGCAAAGTTCTAACAGTAATACCAACAAAAGCATTACCTAGAATCTAAATGATCTAATGTTAAAAAAAAAAAAACAAAAAAACTTTTCATATTAGCACTGATTTATATAATAGATAAGAAGCCTAATGTCAGCTCCAAGTGAGATAGGCTAATTAAGAAAACGTATAATTACAAGTTAGTATAGTAAATGCCCTAACAGAAGTTAGCACTGGGTATTGGAGTAAGCCAGAGAAAAGTGAATGCAAATTACTCTGGAGGTGGTTAAAAACACACTGCATTTCAAAGGACAAATGGAAAATGGCCTGGCCATTGGATTTGGTACATGAGTGCGGAGGCACTATTCCTGGTGAAGGAAATAGCATCTGCAGACATTAGACTGTGAGAAAGCACTGGGCATTAAGAAGCATTACAACTTACACCACACATACTCCCTTTTTAAAAAGACTACAGTATCAGTGAATAACAGATCTTTCACATTATATTGCATGATGTTCATGCAAATATTTATTAAACCTCTTCTAAGTGGCGGATGATGTGGTAGGTCTAGGTACTCACTGATAAGATAGTCAATAATTATGATCTTGAAAGGTGAAGGAAATAGAGATGAGGGAGAATAAACAGGAAAAGGCTTGCTTATAGATTGTTCAAGGAAGGCCTCTGTGAGAGGGCAAGTAGTACTTAAATTGAGACCTAAGGATAAAAAAGCACCAACCAAAGAGTGGGATTCAGAGGTAGGTACTAACTTTAGGAAGTTTTAGTTGAGATCTAAACTAGAGGTCCTGAACTAGAGAAGAAACAATTTCTTTTGGGGAACTGAAAGATGTGGTATAGCTGAAGCTGACTACATATGGGAAAAAAGAGGGCAGGCAGGTGAAGGAGAGACAATCCAAGGCCTTGCAGGTAACAGTGTAAGGTTCAAACTTGATTTGAAATACACTGGTCAGCCACTGAAGGCTGTAAGCATGGGAATGCCATTTACCTATCTGTGAGATTATTCTGCTCTTTGGAGATAAAAGAACTGCAGTAGTCTAGTCAATAAATGTTGCCTTGGAAAAGGGTGTAAGCAGTAGAGTAAGAACAAGAGATAATTTTGAGATATTTTTGTGGTAGAAACAATAGAATTTGTTGATAGAATTTAAGAAAAGAAGAATTGGAAGAACGAAAGATGACAGGTTGTACTAAAATTAGAATTCTTAAAAAAAATTCTTATCAAACTAACAATTTTATATCAGCTATTATGCTCTTGCAAGAGGTGTTTAATTAAAATGCCCTAAAGTTTCAATTATTATTCACCTCAATGTTCTGCTAAACACATAAGACTATTCAAGTTTTAAAACAATGAGATATTTTATAAATAGTTTCACACAGTAATATATATTATATATGCCCCATTTCATTCTTCCAGAAAATATTCAACATATCTTTATTGAGTGCCTACTACATGCTAGTCACTGTATTAAATGTTGGTAAAGAATTGAAGCAGTCTTTTTGAAAACATTAAATTACCTACTTTATATATTATAGCATAATTATTCATAAGAATCACCTTATGACTTCTGGTTTACCATTATAGTGTTTACCTTACATGATATGCAGATTTAATACAACAAAAACATAGTTTAGCTACTTTCCAAGTTAATACCTTTCAAAGAAAATGATTTCATACATACCTTGTGAAGGTTGTTTCAAAGATTCAGGTTTCATCCAAGATTGCTGTTGAATAGCCTTCCCACATGAGTTGACAGTACTGTTTTTCTCCCAACTTTGTGTAATGTTGGTAGCAGAGATACTTCCTGTTATACAATTTTGATTAATCTGAGAAAGAGCCTGAGAATTTTTTATCTTTGTAAATGTATACTTAGAATATCTAACTGTTCTGTTAATGTCAGTCTGAGCTTCATCTGTTATGGTTCTATGGGACAGAGGCCGAGTATTTAATTTCTTCTTATAAGTAACTATTTCTGTACTCATATAATCTGAATTCACAGTCAAACTTGAATTTCTTGTAAGAACTGGTTTGGAACTATTCACTTGTTTTGGAACATCAGTATTATTCCAAGAGACAGGCAGATCACTGATTAAATTTGAGTTCTTAGAGTATAGAGTCAAATTTGTTGTAGCACCTAAAAAACTTGGAGAATTTCTACAAATTTCTTTCTGTATTTTCATTGATTTATTTATTTGTGAGCTATCTGTCAATGAAGATGACTGTGCTAAAATATTGCACATATTCAAATGCATTGATTGCACTGACTGACTTTCTTGTTTAGATGTAGTAAACATGTTTTTGGCTCCATGTTTGGAACTACAATTAGTCTCAAGTATACTTTTTGATGTCTCGCCATCCTTATTCGTGTCTTGCTTCTGAGTTAGTCTTTCAATATCATCACATGCTTGGTATAATAAGTCATCTTCTACATCATCAGTTTCCCAGGTATTCTCTAATTGATGACATGCTTTAACAATTTCACTGGCAAATGATGGGTCATTCCAATCATCAGAGAAAGAATCGAACTTTGACGCATTAGTAGGATTTCCATTGCTCAAGGTAGCAGAATCAGAAAGTGCTATATTAGAATGTGTTTTAAAAGACTGATTAAAGATGGGCTTACTTTTTTGTTCATTAGAATATCCTGTGTTCAAAGTAGACTTTTTTCGAGAAGCATTTACATTATAAATAAATTTAGTATGAGTATCTGCCTTTACTTTTGTCGGATCAAATGCAACTGTACAATCTTGAGTTTTGTTTTCATTGATTTTATTGAAAGATTTGTCAAATTTCACTTTATTTCCTATGGATTGTAATTTATTTGATTTATCATTTGACTCTGGTGAAAATTTGTATTTTCCAGCATCTATTAATTCATTGGTGTTCATCTTTGAAAAAGCATTTTGTAAAATTTTTGAATCTCTAAACCCAGCATCTAGACTTACATTCAGTCTTGAGTTACTTTTACTATTTTCATTGTTAAAGGTACAAATTTCCTTTTGATCAACTTTCTGGACTATTTCAGGAGCAGGAACGGGTTCAGACATTTCCACATTTTGTGTAACAAAAGGTTCATTACTTAATAAGTTTTCCCACTCATCCTCAAAATCACCAGTAGTAAACACATCCACGTGCTTTAATAAAGCTTTTGGCTCCTTAGTACTGGAAGTCACATAAGATTTTGTC
Organism: Noctilio leporinus; assembly: GCA_004026585.1. Classification (NCBI taxonomy): domain Eukaryota; kingdom Metazoa; phylum Chordata; class Mammalia; order Chiroptera; family Noctilionidae; genus Noctilio; species Noctilio leporinus. The sequence continues at coordinate 164,363 of PVIW01001481.1, read as the reverse complement.
GTTCCATGAATATCTGCTTGATGAGAAAGTGATGCTGGTTTATTTGGCAGTTTTTCAGTGACCTGAGTTTCATTAGTAAAGATTTTCTCCTCTTTCAAAGCACTTTTCTTTCCAAAGGTAGTATTAGCGGTGTTACAAAAATCATCTGACAAATCTTGACTTAACTGTCCACTACATTTCTGAGTAGAACCATCAAAAATGGCATTAAAGGCTGCTTCAGCATTTTGGTCAAATGGTTTCTGACTGCTATATTGATCATTTATCACAGACACCTTGGTGTTTTCTTTCACTGGCTTCTTCATAGCATTATCTATTTTGGGAACTATATCATGTAATAACCGCATCTGTACATTATCTTTACAATTATTTGAAGTCTCTGCTTCTGAAATCATCAGGATAAAATCATGATTTCTCTTGTTTTGCTCTTCAATCACGAGCTCTTCCATATTTTTATCAAATTGTTTAGCCAATTTCATAAGTTCTTCCTCTTGATTTTGTGTTTTTAACCTATTAAAAAAAATTAATTGTAAGTTCTAAGGATTATAAAGTCAATTGTTATTTAATAGTTAATATGTTAAAACTCCAAATTCATAACACATTATAATTAAGACCACAATTCTACATGTCAAAACTAAGTTTTTGATGTATTTACAAAACAAAAACAGATTATTAAAAATATTTACTTCACTGAATGTCAGAAAAACTAAAAAGTTTGAACTTACTTTGTACAGCTGATCTTTGCTCTTGATTTTACTTTTGCAACATTAGGAGTACAAGGAATAGCAGTTTCACCAATCCACACACCCAGCATGGAGTCTATCATTGGTTTTTCATCCTTTGGCAGAAGGAAAAAAAAATAAACTTAAAAAAAGGAAGAAGGGGAAAATAAGAAAGATGTGTGAGGTACACACAAAAAATTTTTCCCTCAAGCAATAAATTCTGATAAGGTGATAATTACTAAACAATCTCCAAAACAATAAGAAGCCAGAGGATGGTAATGACAAATTACAGGAAGTGATACAGTTATGTTTCTGGAAACAAAAACATTCCTTATTTTCAAGATGTGTTAGGCCTAGTAATTTTGTTATTTAACAAATGTGTATTTAATAATAAAAGCAATCTTTATCAAAATAAAGTTGATCAACTTATAAGATATTCATAAAAATAAACATTAGTATCAAAATAAAATGGGTAGCAGAAATCAGGAGTTAAGAATAAAGATACATTTGAATTCTTTCCGTGTCACTTGATTCTCCGAATTTTCTCGATCCCCATTATAATCTTCAGCTAAAGTTGGACAGTCTGTTAACCTGAATTAAAACACTTAAGATAGAATTAAGGTCAGGACTGAGTCAGAGATGAGTAGAAGGTTAAAACTGATGCACAAAGTTAAGTAGGGGAAAAGCCATTTAAGTTCTATATATTTTTGCTATGCCTTTCAGTTACTTGATCATGTTCAAATATTGGGAGTATGACTTTATGAGTTACAGACCAAACCAACAAATCAAATAGGTTAACCGTTTTCTACTCTATTTTTACAGTACCTAGGATGAACATAAATATTACAGAAGGTCAAAGTAATCTAATCATTAGATTATAGGTTAAAGATAAGATTTTTTCTAATTACAGTTCAGTACCTAGCAAAATGCTGGACAGAGAGAAGGGAGGGGAAATGGGATGAATGTAATGCAACAATAAAATAAATTAAAAAAAAAAAATGTCAGTTCATGCTTATTTACTAGAATTCTTAATCAACTAGTTTTCTTAGATGTCCAGTTAATTCTAGTGGATTTTAGCTTTGTAAAATACTAAAAGAAAAAAAAAAAGAAAAAATTCACTTGCATTTTATTTTTTCCTTTTTGCTTCAAAAACAACCTTGATTTAGAAAAAAATATTCTTAAATGATTTAATTGTGGATTTTTTTCTCTATTTACCAAGTAATTTTATATTCATTCAATTTTTAGTGAATAAAAGTATGATAATTTTATATATCCCATTGTATACAGACATGGGTCCTTTGTATATGTTTTATATTATTTGTGTTATACTTTAAAAATTTCTTCATTAATTTCACAATACAGTCCAGGTGCTGTAAGAAGATATCTAAACACATTATTTACTCCTAAAGAATACACACTGTGTAAAGTCTACAAGCTTATAAAAATGATGGAGAAACATATCCTCATCTTCAAATAAACACTGTAAAATGTATCCTTGAAAAAAGTGAAATGAATGTCCAATTAAAATGGAAGTGCATATGTCTTTTTAAAAAATGTTATCTGTAAAATTAAGGTGACTCAAGCAATTACTTGAAGATAACTCACCTAAAAGTAAACATGAATATGTCATTTTTTAAAGAAGATCTTGATACTATTAAAGATTTGTTTTAAAAGTGCTCAACTGAAAAGGATAACATTTAAAAGCAACTAATTCACTATATTTTTTCTTATACGCAAGTTACCACTTGCATATTGTTGCCATTTCTTTATGTGAGCTATTATTTCCAGCCCATTTAGGTAAAGAGTCCCATAATTGACTCAACTATCTTTTTATCACCATACAGGCTGGCCAGCCCAAACACATTTTATTATGCTTCTTTCATGTGAAACCCACAATTAATGAAGATCTATTATTAACTCATGAAGTAAGTAGGATTATGGCATAAATGCTATTTAACTAATGAACCATATGGAAAATGAATTTCTGTGACATGCCAAACATGGAATGTAGAGCTAGTAACAACAGAGTTGTTTTGACTATTGTAGTTATAATTTCAGATATTTTCTAGCCATTACGAAAAATTTTATTTCGTGTCTCCTCCATCTGGATTATGGTGATTCCATGTAAGCACAGTTTGGGTCAGGGCCATCTGTTGTTTTTGATCAACATACAGTCACTATCCAAAGCTGTACCAAGTAAAAATACTACATTTCCTACAGAAATGGATATTTTCTGGATTTTAGTTTGTTAAATAAGGGGGACAAAAAGGAAAGTAAAGAGGTTCAGAACAGAAGTTGGCTTAAATTAATATTTCTACTTTACTCAACCAGTACAAGAAATAAAGAAACTTTTGCAGATGGTTCTATGACAGCAAATAAATGATCATAATTAACTTTAACAAAATCTATAATGTTCCATAGGTTACAAGGACTTGTTATCTAATATAGTCCTCATAATTAAATAAAGCATGACAAGTAATTCTAGTTTATGGCTGAATGAAGTTATGAGAGCTTAAGTGACTTGCTCAGAGTGATCCAGTGTAAGAGGTAGATTGAGAACTAACTCCAAATACACTGTCCTTTTTCCATTTTTACAATGTTGCTTGATGATCTTGTAATTCAGCAGTATAAAGAGCAGTTTCAATGGGGAAAAGTTGCCCTATAGACAGTAAACAATTGCCAATCACAAAGAACTTAAAAGTTTAAATTTTTATTGTCTAATTCTATTACTTTTGTAACTTGAAAATGATGCAATATATTGTGAAATAATATTAAAAACAAAATAAGCACAAAGCTCTAGTCAAAATCACCACTCTAAAAAACTGAAGTAAGATATTATGTTCAGGAAAATATATATTACCAATTTCACATTATGTTCCAATTTTCAAAACATGAATTTCAGTAGAAAAAATAGAAGTAGTACCTGTAGCTCTATTTTTGAAAAAGAATTGTAAAAGAAGGAACATTTTTCATTTAAATGAACTATAAAAGGACTTAGTGGCATAAAATGAATGATAAAACTAGCAATAGTTACCTGAGGAGCAATACGATTAACAATATGTGAGATCTCATCACTATCTGTGGTGTAAATCTTTTTCTTTCTTCCTTTACCTAAAGAAGCAAACATATTTCTATAAATGTAAGTTAAAAGTAAAACAACTGTGAAAGATAGTAATCACTTCTTAGAAAACAATTTTAATTAGCACAGCTTAGATTACTACATACTGTAATTTCACATGCATATCACAGCAACACAATCAGATAAGTCTTTTAAAAAACTACTGTAAAAAGTTCTTGATATTCCTCTCACTGAAATGCAGTAGTTAAATCCTAATCATTTCTCAAATAGTCACTCAGATAAAAATGTTAATAACAAATTACCTAACTGTTTGGTCATTGGAGAATTCTGATCCCAAAAGATATCATTCTGTCCATCTGGATCATTAGGAGAACTGAAGGTAGATGACAATAAATCCATTTTCAGCACTCTCTTTGGTGTTTCATATTTTTCTACATAAAAATTAAAACAGCAATTGTTGCATTTTAAAGGATTGTTTCATAATGCTCCAGTGTCAAATAACAGCTTTTTAACAAGGTTAGTTTTTATAGTCCAATTATGTAATTTTCTCCCAGAGACCGACTTAATAAAAATTTTCACAACTGAAATGTTTGTTTCACATAAAAAGTCCTAATACTTCTCATATTTATTTTAAGATAATGTAGTAGACCTGTGAATGTATAATACTGTATATTCCAGTCACTCCATTCATTGCCACTGGAACTTGGGAAGGTTGGGGAACCACCTGTAACTTACACATTTTGTCAACAATCAGAAAGCATCACAACAGAAACTTGGATGAAGTCTGTTTAGCCGGCTTTCACTAACTTTATCCAACTTATACCAATTACTTCAAAAAGCTTTAGCGACCCACTTCTTGGAAAATTTTGTCTCGTAACACTTTTAAAATTTCTGGAGATCTGTTTTTTTGTTCATCCTGGTGTTGCTCTAGGGAAGTAAACCCAAAGACGAGTTAGGTAACAACAGCCATGTTTGAAGACCATGCTCTGGGAAACAGCTTTAGTGTGTTTCAGTTCCTACCAAAACATCCTGGAAATTTTTCAAAAATGTAACACCAAACATTGATCAGAATTAAATATTCCAGAGCCCTACGTTGAGGGGCGTTATACATAGAAACTTATGGTTTATTCATAATGAGGCATCACCAAGGCTTTAAGTATATCGCTATAGCTTTTCACACGGTTCCTTCTCTAAAGCAAGTCGGGGGAAAAGCTGAAGCGGAAATAATTCCCCTGGGAATAAACCGAAGACAGCAGGTCTATCAGGTATTTCTCCTTGCTCCGCCACTGCTGACGACTTGGAGAAGCCTAGAATTTAACCGTCCCCCCGCCCCCCAATTGGGTAAACTGCACACATTCTATTCCAGCGGCAAAGTCAAACGCGTGTGATCACACGCGGCAGTGCTCAAAATCGGGGCTGTGGGGGGAGTGTGTCGGGTTAGTTTTGGACTCAGGAGGGGAGAAGCCCAGAGAAAGGCACCACCAGCCCCACTCCCCCCCCGGGTTTCCCGGCTGCAAGCTGGGCTGTGGGGCTGCAGTGCCAATGCCCAGAGGCCGCGCTGCCCACGTCTCACCCTCGGGGTTACTTTTACTGCACGAAGCGACTACTGGAGGCTGCTGTTGCTGCGGCATGAGCTGCGGAAACCCCTCTCTGGGCCTGCTGAACCTCGCTCTGCCGGCCGACCTCAGCCGCCTCTTCCCTGACTCGACCACCGAGCTGCATTCCTCTGTCGCCACCGCCGCTTTACGCGGCGTGTTCTTCAGGCCAGGGCTGTCACCAAGTTTTCTTCGCCGACTCATTGCCTAGGACCCCCCTCCACCAGCCGTTTCTCCTTTCACATTTTGTATGGGAAGAGCAGGACAGTGGAATTACAAAACGGGACCACACTAACGGCCGCCGCCATTTTGTCGGTGGCGCGCCAGTAAGAGGCAGCCGCTGATTGGCTGCGTCTGGTGGGGGCGGTGCAGTCCGCGTACAGGCTGCGCGCGCTTCCGCAGCCGGTCTGCGAGCCTGCCAGGCTCTGGACTGACTCCGTGTAGGAAAGGAGTGCTCGGGCTAGTGCTGCGTGCGTCAGTAATTGACCGTGAGAAGGTGCGGGGTGAGAAAAAGGATAAATAATCCACTGACATCTTTTTATTGAATTTGCAACTAGATTTACCCATAACTGATCCAGATTATTGTGGGATAGTGTTTTCAAGAAATAAATATAGATTAGGAAGGAAGCAATAAACCTTTTTTCATAGATGATACCTGAGTAGAAATACTTTTAAAATGTATGAAAAATTATTAAATTCACAGATTAACAGAGTAGCTGTTACAAAACCAACATTCAAAGAACAGCTGTGTTTCAAAAGATTAGTAACAAACAACATTGACGTTTTAAAGAAGTACAAATTTATTTTAGCGTACAAGATATCAAATCACTAGGAATAAATCTAACTAAAGATTGCAACACCCCTACAGAGAGAATGATAAAATATTTTTAGAAGGAATGGAACATCTAAATAAAAGAAAGGTTAATATTTGGTGATAGGTTGGAAGACTGCATGTTGTTACAATGTAAATTCTCAGATTGAACTATGTATTTAATGTAAATCCATTCAAAATAGCAGGAGGATTGTGTGTGTATGCTTAATATGACAAGTTTATTTTAAAATGTGTAAGGAACTTCAAAGAGCTAAAAATGTCCAAGAAACTCTTGAAGAATAACGAAGCTGAATCTACCAAGTCAATATTTATAAAGTTATGGTCATTAAGGCAGTGTAACAGTTCTGAAAGAATAGATGAACAGATTAAAGGAACAGACTAGAAAATTCAGAAACGGACTTTTACATAAATGGACATTTGATTTAATATCAATTTGATATTCACATGGAAAAAGAAATTTTACCTCAAACCATATCCCTAAATCAAGTGCCAATTGATTAAATTGTAAAAAATAAAATAATTAACATTCTAGAAGTTGATACAAATTGTCTCATGACAGAATGAATTTTAAATTGAACAAGAAAGGTCACCAACTATAAAGAAAATGATACATTTGACAATGTTAAATTGATATTTGAGATCTGATGCCTATCCAAAGAACATTAAAGAGAATGAAAAGCAAAGTGCAGATTGGAAGAAGATATTTACGAGAGATAAAATTAAGGACCTATATATAAAATATATGAAAACCTGATACAAATCATTAAGAAAATGACCACCAATAAGAATAGATCAACATGTTCTCAGAAAAAAACAAACAAATCCAAATAATCAACACACTTGTAGATTCTCAACCTCATTTGTAATGAAGAATATGAAAATTAAAATTACAATGTGACACTCCTCTATACCCATCAAAATTGCTAAAATTAACAGTCCTGCCAATAGGATTATGAAGTAAGTAAATTAGACATGAGACCACAGCCCCAACCTTGACTGCAGCCTGTGAGAGGCCCAGAGTCAAAGGACCCAACCAATGGGAACTGTCTCTGCAAGTGCGAGTATAACTATAGCTCCTTGCAGCAATGTGGAAAAATGTCACAAATGTAAAGTTGAGCAAAGGAGACCAGACTCTTAGCTATTCCTTTTACAGAATACTATAATGCAGTGATTTTCAAACTTTTTCACCTCTTGGCACATATAAACTTAATTACTAAAATTCTTCAGCACAATAAAAAATATTTTTTTCCACTCTGATAAAAATATAGGCATAGTTTTGATTTATTTACACTGGGTGGCTATTGTCTTTTTTTTTTAATTTGGTAATCTAAGGGAAAAGAGGTCAGTGCCTCTGACTAAATAGCCAGGTACTATATGTTTTAAAAATTCTTGCGGCACACCAATGTGCTACTTGCAGCATGTGGGTTGAAAATAACTACTATAATGCTTATTTGGAGAAGGGAGAGGGGAGAAGGAATAATGATTAGAAGGCCTTGTTCTAATTGCTAATTTTGTGATAATTCATTGAGCTGAACATGTTGAACTTTTCTGTATGCATGTTATATTTATCAATAAAAAACACTTGAAATTTTTAACATAAAGTGAAAGTCTTTGTTTCCATCAAGGAACTGATAGGTGTTGCTTATTCGTAATTTACTCTTTTCATTCTCTTAACAGGAACCCTAGAATTGAATTTGAAGTTCAATTCTAGCAATTATGCCAGCCATTGTGACCAAATAATACCATTCTTCTTCCTCAGTTTTTGACTTTCTACTATTTCCTTTACCATGATTGTTTTTAATATACACATTTTTAAACTATTATTTAGTTTTATACATGTATAACTGGATATGACTACTTGGGAGGCTACATCTCTTAAAATTCAAATTAACTACTTAAAACTGCAGTTTTCTAAATTAATAGGTATACTGTTACTTTTCTTGGAGATTTCTCCTACCTCTCAACTGACCAGGATTCCCAAAAACAGAAAAAAGAAGTCAAATGTCTATTATAGCACTTTATTAAATAGATGGCATCATAGCTGTCCAAAATGCTTAATTCACCCTGAAAAATACCCAACTCACACAGAAAATAGTTGAAGAAGTTTGAGGGATTTTGTAATGCCTATAGGAGTAATAACTGTATGGTAATCCTTTAAAACACATTAGTATGGCAAATAAAATAACAGTGACTAATTTCCCATAACTGTCCAAATTCTCTGGTACCCAAGTAACCATTGTAAAAAGGAACAACTTGAGTCCAAAGAACAGTCATGTGTTTTTACCTTAGCACACCCAAGATGGCTATAATTGTAATCATTATGTGGTAGGAAACTGTCATAACTTTTAGCTTGAAAGTCACTTAATTCGCACAATCTGTTACAGTTCTAATATAGTTCAAATTAAATGTGCTTCCTGAACATAACTCCTGAATAAGTATAGTACAATTAACTCCTTGATAAAATGTTCTTAATAAGTAAAAGTTGTCTTGTAGAAATTTGAATGCAATATGATTTAAAATACCAAAACTTAGCATTTCCAGGCATTTAAGTAATATGTACATGAAAGTAAGGTTTAATACAATTCAAAACACTTTACTAAATCAAAGTTAAACCCTTATTTGTTTACTTGCAGCAATTATTCATAAACTTAGTGTTGATTAAGCAAAACATTGAGACATTGACAGTCTGTTAATTAGGTGCTTTTTTTGTGGAGCGATTGCCTTGTCACTTACATTACAATGATACTATCTGTTGGGTGGATGGCTAATTGTGAGAAGTCTTTATTTCAAGTAAAAAATAATAACAAAAATCATAATGTGCTGTTATATAGCATAGTATGTGTACTGAGCCCTGCTCCAGCTTTAAATCTATCAGGATACAATTAGCAGAATCTGAACAGGTACCAAAATAAGTAGAGCATTTTTTCCAGTCTTGTTATGTTTCTAAAAGATACTTCAAAATGCACCCAGGGCCATTTTTCCTTAGTCCTGACCTACGAACAATAGTAATTAAAATCACCTCTATGCTTATACCTCTTCTGAGGAAACTGCTCCATCAAGAGCCTGTACTGCTTATGTGACTTAAATCCCACCAGGTGGCCCCAAGCAGGTAAAACTGAATCGATTAGAGGTGAGCATCTGACTTTGGAAACCAATCCATAGGCTGGTTTTCCACTGGCTCATCACAAAAGATAAATGGAGACAATCACATTTACTGTTAGAGATCTGAAGTAAAAGTTTGCTAGAAGGTCTTGTGCAAAACCACAGGGGGCCAGAAACTATGAGGAAGCCCACTGAAAGTGGAAGAGAAAGAAGCCACAGTGTGACACTGCCATGGAACAATCGAAGTAAGCACCTGTAGACTCCAAGTACTGTAAAGTGAACAACCATTCCATTCCAGAGTCCCTAAAGCAAGGTTCTGCTGTGATTCCAGTCATTTCTTTCACTGCAAGCCCTTTCCAGCACATTTTCTTTCCTTGAGCTAATACCAGTTAGTCTGTATTCCTTACGTTCCTTTTAAAATATGGACATGGACAACAAGTGGGGTTGACTTTGGGGGGAGTGGGTGGTTGGATAAGGGGACAGGGAAGGAAAAAGGGGATGTATCTAATCAAACAACAATAAAATTAAATTAAAAAAAAAAAAAAAAAACTGAACTACCAAGCAAAATAGAGACAGATTCATAGATAAAGTAAGCTGACAGCTCTGGAGCAGAGGTCAAGAGGTGGCGGGAACAAGCAAAACAGGAAAAAGACTCATACTCATGGACGTGGACAACAGTGTGGTGATTGTGGGGCAGATGGAGGGTGGGTGGAGGTGGAAGAGACTGTAAAGGGGATAAATGGGAATGAAAAAATACAATTAAAAATTATTTATGATTATATATATATTTTAAGATTTTATTTATTATTTTCAGAGAGAGGAGAAGGAAGAGAGGCAGAGAAGGAGAGAAATATCAATGTATGGGTTGTCTTTCACCTGACCTGCCTCCAGCTACGAACCTGGCAGGAGACCTGGCTTGCAAACTGGTTATGTGCCCTGGCTGGGAATGGAACCAGTGACCTTTGGGGTCACAGGCCAGTGCCTTGTCCATTGAGCCACCAACCAAGGCAAAGAAAAAAATTGTTTAAAAGGAGAAAAAAAAAAAAAAGCTGGACAAAAATAAACCTTGAGATCAAAGGCTATAGTTGAATTTTTCTTAGTTTTTATTGGAAGGCACCCATTGGGAACAGAGAAATGACAGCTGCAAAAATGGGTTTATTTTAAAAGCTGCTTGCAAATCATTGATGTGAAAGCCATTCTTAAGGACAAGATGATTATCGTAAACTTTGGTGAAATCACAGTTTTAATTTATTTGAGCAGTTTTTATAATAAGTTAAAGGAATATTACTTTGAAAAGTTCAATGAGAATATAACTGAATCCCATTTAAAAATGGATTTGGGAGCTAAGGTATTTTAGTGATTTATTTGAAATTGAAATGGTTTATTGTGGGTACAGGCTATCACCTGAAATCACTTCTTTCTTTGTTTCTTTTTTTTTTTTTTACATTCCTTGTCTTGCTATTTTTCTAAAGACCTAAAGTTTTAGAAAATATGGACTGTGTTTGTTTGCCTTTCCAACCACTACTTCAGGATGACATTTCAACTTTTGTTTTACCACTTTCCACAATTTCCTTACCTTCTTTCTCAACCTGCAAATAGTTTCCTGATGGCCTCAAACTCTGGGTCTGGCATGCCATTTGCTTTTTCAGTTCTTGTAACTGAGCTATTGAGTATGTTCAGAGGTTCCCAGCTGTGCCACCATGAACCAGGAGAGCTTTCAGTGACACATGACAAAGGTCACCGATCAGCAGAGCTCATGCTTCCGGCCTCTAAAAAAGTAGAGATTCCAAATTTCCATTACTTTCTATATTAGAATAAATATGAGAACAATGAAGGTTTCAATTGCTAAGAATAGGCTTGTGTTAAATGTTACCTAAAATTTCATAATGGAATAAATAAGGTTTGCGGTGTTTTAGAAGTCATTGTGTACTACCAAGTATGCTTCTTGAAATCAGCACCATAATCAAGAGAATTGAACATATCCATTATCCCCACAAGTTTCCTTGTGCCCCTTTGTATTACTGTCATTTATAATATGTAAATTTATGTAGTTGACTCTTGATTAATGGTTGTGTTTAACAATCAGCTTATAAAATTCCTAAAAATTAACTAGCAGCTATTAGAGCTAGACTGAGCTAGCTATAAGCACACCAGTGAGTTTCTCATCTCTCATTCTCCTTCCTCCAGGGTAAGTAACCTCAGTTCCACCAACATCTCATCTTACCTATTTTTCAAACTTTTCATTAATTTGAAGCCTCTTCATCCAGAGATTGAACTCAAAACTGAACCTAGAGCATTCTACACTACAGTTTAAAGGCTTAAAAATGAAGCCAGACTATAAATGTTAAAGGAAAATGAAGCCTGGGGCAATTTACTAGGGCTGAGAAATGAGCACATTGCTGGGAAAGGGAGCTCTAGGGTAGGAAGGGGCCCGTTTAAACTGGGCATACATTTTGCACACCATGCTTTCCACAGGTACCACTTAGCAGTACCAATAATTGAATTCAACCCCACTGATCATTTGAGGCACCCTCCCCCCACCTCGAGCCTTTAAGCCTATAGCTACCCAGAAATAATGGCTGTGGGTGTCATGGAGGTCATTTGAGAAGACATTTTTCTTCACTGCTTTAAGTGAAACCTCAGGGGGGGAAATCTGAGCAGCCCCAAAATGTCTTATTCAGGGTTAATAACTTTCTTTTTCCTGGCTGTCATGGAATCTAGTCATTATCTATGTGGTTGCTCTCTTATAAATACCAGGAAGAGGGCCTGATTTTAACGATTGTCTCTGACGCCTCTTCAAGGAGCAGTAAGCATATCATGTATTTTGTCACCACAATTTTAACTTAAAACGCTACTGCACCATACCTGAGACTATTATAATTTTTTTTATTTTGCAATAAAAATAAAGTCTTAAAAATTTTACAACTGGTAATAGTGTTTAGACTAGCTTAGCTAAATGCATGCTAAAGGATGCTTGAATTGTCCTTGATACAGATGGTTCTTTTGGTGAGTGGTTCTTCACACAGAATACTCTGGCCAGGGTTGAAAGGGGCTTTTGATCATTTGGGAATGAAACCACACCATTTAAAATATATTATAGTTTTAAGTAACATTTTAGATCAATTTGAATAAAAATGTCGGAAAGAAGTTAGTTTAATTGCAAAATCTATATTACAAAACTAACTGCTCATATTAATGCAGTTTGTAGCATAAGAAAATTTTCCTTTCAGCAGGGCTTTTCATGTCTTTCAGACCATTGGAAACAATCATTGGTGTATTTCATATGAAGGAAGGAACTCTTTGGCTTTGGTCTAGTATCAATAATCTGGGTAACAGTGTTGACGAAAACTGAGCCCTGGGAGTTGTCATCTCATTGGCAAGGTATGTATGGAAAACACAGGTACCTTTATTCTGCTGTTAAACTATTTTCTTAGCCTGCTACCAGGGCTTCTAAGTGCATCAACAGGCAGCTCCTTTATTATGTTCCATATTTCCAACCCTCTCCATCCTCTAAATTCTGGCTAGTCATAACATGGTGTGGAGAAGAGCAACCTGGGTACTGTACCATCTAGTAGCTTGTTAGAAATACAGAACCTTGAGCCTGTCCCATACCTGCGGGATCAGACTCTGTGTGGTTACAAGTCCCTAGGTCATTCCAGAGGCAGGGGGGGACCTTGGCACACAAGGATTAGTGCCTCTTTTTCCTGAAGTCTTACCTTCAGTCCATCCTGTATAATTTAGCACTTGATAATGTAATCTTATGCTTCTTACCAGTTAGTGGACATAGGCAAATCTCATTTTCCTGCCAATATTGTGATATTCTAGACCAGGGGTTGGCAAAATTTTGTAAAAGGCCACATGATAAGTATTTTTGGCTTGCATGCCATATGCATCTCTGTTCCATGTTATTTTATGATTTATTTACTTTTAAAAATGTAAAAACCATTTTAGCTAGAAAGCTGTACAGAATTAGACTCCAGGTTACATTTGTTCATGGGCAGTGGTTTGCCCAACCCTGGCCTAGATGGCAGGGCCAGTGTTACATGCTGGGCTCTTGGTGCAGTACTTTTATGGAGGTTTATAATCAATGCTTACCATTCAGTGGTTTGTTGAGGTCATTGCCTATTCCCTTCTGCCTATGTTCCAAAACATTTTGAGGTAAGATTTAGGAAACATTATGAAAAATTATCCTAATATTAATAAAAGAAAATATTTAAACATTAGAAAGAAGCTATTAATAAAAATGAAAAATTTCAAATACGTTCATATATTGTTTTTCTTTTCTTAGAGATGCCAAGACATAAAAGTAAACCATGAGTCCTCATGATAAGAGTATAATTATAATCCTTAATAGACTATTTGCACAGAGATTTGATATTTATTCCAACTCAGTATGAGTACATAAAGAGCAAAAGGAGTAAAAGTAATATGCCATAGTAGTAAGTTTAATTTTGTTTTATAACAGTATCTATTTTGTGACTTGACCATAGTATTCTTTAGTCTCTAATTGCCTGTTAAATTGCAACTTAATATCATTATGAGCTATCGCTTGGGCTTAATTTATGTGTCCAAAAGGATTAATTCCTCAATTTCATTAATATTTAGAGAATTAAAACAGTATAACTGGAAAGGAATAAAAAAAAATCTACTAGGAGAAGCAGCAACATAATACATATCACACACACACACACACACACACACACACTCACAGAGGCGTGCTGACCTGTGTTACTGCTACAGGCAATGTTGGGAGAAAAATGGGTTTCCTGTTTAGGCTAGTATCTTGTAGACTTTTTTTCCCCCTTATAAGAAAACCAGTAATAAGCTTATTTTAAGACCAGAACAATTGTAGTTTTCCTGGTAGGAAAGACAAAAAAACTTTACTATTATATAGCCTATAGCTTTTTTCTTTTATTGTTATCAAAAGGACTAAACTGTGTCTGAAAAACTGAATTTAACTAAAGTTACACAAAATGTGCTTAAAGTTGTGAAGAAATATTTGCTATTAATATGATAAATAATTTTTCTTAAGTAACTGTTCATCTACAAAGAAAGAAATTATACAATACCCATAATTTAAAAGTAGATTATCTGTGCCTCTATCTTTTCAGTCTTAGGGTTTTTCTTGATACCTTCGCAAGTAAACCTTTAATTTACATAACAGATAATCTATAAATAATTAAAATGTCATGATTTTTGTTTGGTTTTCCACAATTATTTTTGTGTTTCCACTGAAGCTTTTCCAAATTTTATTTTATTTTTGTATATTTTCTTTTCTATGAGTTATTTTTAATAATCTCAGAACACCAGGTACTGGCTTGTGAGGTTCACTGTTAACTGAACGTAGTTGACCTCACCTCCTAGAAACATTAAATAATCTTGATCATTTTCAGGGACTGCCCCTTTTTCATGGATCTAAGTTTCCTAGGAGTGAAGTATGCTTTTCCCACTTGGCCTGGAGAAAGTTGCTCTGAAGTGCATCAGGGCTGTCAGAATTAAGTCTTCATATGAAGTGAGATCTAGGGGAATCATTCATTCAAGATGATGATGTTTATGCAGTAGAATTCAGTGAGGTGATTTCAGAGGTCAAAGGTCAGAGGTCCATGTTCTGGCTATTGGGATTGTGTTTTCCCTTTTTACACATGCACATGAATGTGTAGGTCTCCTGGACATGTAGTTGTGCAAACTGAATCTAACAAGGTAGAGAAGACAATGGTTTTAAATACTGTTGCAATCTTGGGTCCACTGGAATCATGGCAAAGACACAGCTTGCTTCAATTCCTGCTCACATACAGAACACATTTTTCTGTATGTAGAGGGACCATATCAGTTAATACCCAAACTAGAACAGTGCTGGTAGTGAAAAAAAAATGTCATTAACAGTTTCAGCAGAAAACAGGTGTATCCCAGGAACTTTTTGTTAATGGATTAATGGGCAATGTTGAAGAATGAATGAATATCATCCAAGTTTACATCAATTGGCTTTCAAAAGTCCTGGAGAGACTTGAGTACAAGGTGATATAGCAAAACATTGGCTTTGGAAGAACATACCTAATTCACATCCTAGTTTATTCCTAGCTAGTTCTGTGATCTTGGATAAATTTCCTAATTTCTCTGTTTCTTAGTTTTCTGATTATAAATGGGAATAATAATTCTTACTACCCACAGTTGTTTTGAGGATTAAAGAGATGATGTATGTATAGCAATTAGTATGGTGTCTAGCACAGAACAAGTACTCAGTAAATAATTATACTTTTAGTCATTGTCCTTACTTAACCAGTATAAGAATAATGATCTATTCATAACCAAGGTGAAAAGGTGCCTTTTCGACTTCTTGTTTTGCACTTTCATTGTGCTTCCCTAAGTTCTACTTAGGGGTTATGCTTTAGTTCGAAATGTAGAAAGCTATAGATCTTTACTCATTCAGCAAGCATATTTTGGAGTGAGTTTTGCAGGTAAGGCACTAAATATACCATGGGATGCCACCACTGGCAAATAAATGCATAAATAAAAGTGATACAATCCCTATCTTCATGAAGTTTACAGTTCAGAGTATAAAACATATTTACCCCCAAATCACACAAAAGTGTTATAAAAATCAGGGTTTAGCCAGAGGAGTAGAACCAGTAAAAGATATATAGTAAGAAATTTATTACAAGAATTGGGTATGTCAACTGTGTTGGATAGCTAGGCAAAGTCTGAAATTTGCAGGGCAGTTTAGCAAAAGGGGCAGAATGGAATCTCTCGGGTGTGGGCTAAAGTGAATGTGCGCACATTTCTTCTTTAGAGAAACCTCACCTTGGCTTTTAAAGCATCTCCTTGAGTGAATCAAGTCCAACCCAGATTTTATAGGATAATTTGTCTTATTTAAATTCAACTAATTATAGACTTAAATCATATCTACAAAAGGCTTTCATAGCAACACCTAGGTTACTGTTTGGATAAATAATGGAGATTATAGCCAAGTGGGCACATCAAAAAAAACATTAAAATATAAAATTACATTCATAGAAAGTATTATGAAGAAGAGGTTCATGGTATTATGAGATTGAATAAGAGGGGAAAGTTGATTTAAGCATGGAGGCCAGGCAGGCCTTGGCCCTTTCATTGTCTATTTGTTGCTTGGCTCGGTACTTTGTAAATATTTGAGAGTTATGGGCCTGGTTGACTTTGAAGTTTGGCTAAGACTTCATGGTTGCACTCACTGACTATTTTCTTAAAGGGAATAACTTACTTCATTTATATGGACCCAAGTTATCTTCCAAGTGAGCCAGGCCAAAATAAATCTCCCTTTTAAATGGTTCTAAGAATACCTTTGACTTCATGTAAATATAGGCAAACACAT
Organism: Noctilio leporinus; assembly: GCA_004026585.1. Classification (NCBI taxonomy): domain Eukaryota; kingdom Metazoa; phylum Chordata; class Mammalia; order Chiroptera; family Noctilionidae; genus Noctilio; species Noctilio leporinus. The sequence continues at coordinate 147,691 of PVIW01001481.1, read as the reverse complement.
AGTCTATCATCAACAACAAAAAAATTGTCTGGCCCTCAAAAAGCATTTTAAGATTTTCTGAAATGTAATGAGCTTTAGTGTAATTAAGACCTTAATATTACATTTTCAGTTTTCACAAAGCCTCTTGGAAAAGTAATCGGTTGATCCCTGGCATTGATAAAATAACATTCACTGCAAGACAATCTTTATGTAGGATGTAGCCTGCCTCTTGGTGCCAGCAGAGTCTAGGAGAGCATAACGAGCCTCAGGCCTATATGTACAGCTTCCATCCTAACAGTAGAAGCAAAAAGAAATGAGTGATAAACATTGTAGGCACTCTGCCTGCACTTTCAATATTAGATGTTTCATCCCATTGAAGTTTTGCTCAGCAAATAAACTTTCTTTTCTCACTATTTCAAAGGTGCCTGTAACTCAGAGTTTTCAAAATGTGTTCCTCAACTGGGAAATTTTCTTGGGCAACATCAATGTGGATCTACTGGTTTAAAACCAGGAGCTGGCCACAGAGAGCTGAGAGGATTGAATTGCCTCCTGACTATAAAGTGAATAGCTGCCAAATTCATCTATATCTTGCTTCAAAACATGAAGTTAGCATTTCTGGAGTGGATAAAATCATTTGTCAAAGGCACTGCTTCATGTATTTCTTCTTGTCCGTGACATACCAGTCCCAGACATGGCTCCACCATGGTCTTCTTAGCTGTGAGTTGATTAGATTTGAGATAAGCAAATTTGGAGGATGCTTTTGACTAGGGTTGTATATTAGAACCACTCTACAATTTAAAGTTCTAGTCTACTTACTGAAGCTCTCTATGTTGGACAAGGATCTGTACTGATGTGTTGTTAACTTTTGCATCAGCCTTATGATCCTCATGCTTCTGTACTAAGAATGTGGTGTGTTTCCTTGGGTGCCCTTTGCTTTGGTCTTGAAACTACACTGAGACCAGAATTAGCAATTTGTCCTTTTCACAAAGATTCAATTTAATTTTTAAATCACTGTCAAGAAAAGGACTCCATTTGTGGGACTTTTTTCTCACTCTATTTTTCCCTAGCAATTAAACAATTTGTTTCAACTTCCATTGACCACTTCAAAAAACAGCAACAAAATTCCACCCAACCAAGCACTTTGGAAGCATATATCAGAGCAGGCATGTTGAGGATGGTGTGCTGAAAGAGCACTATATTTGATGGGGGACTCAAATGTTAGAAAAACTTTAGTTTCAGGTAATAGCTAATAAGCTTACTAATCAATATACATAAATAGCTATTGTTTCAGGAACTGAAGGTATGACCCACCTTGACTCTAGAAGACCATAAGCAGTTCTACCTTTGTGCCTCAGGAGGACTGTAAACAATTCAAGATGGTATCTGAGTCATTGTCCTCCAGAGTGAGAAGATCATCATACTCCAGGGTGAGACACCATAGCCCAGGACAGAGCTAAAAACCATGCCCAGGACACAGATGAAAGAATACTGGAGTTTTTATCTGATTAACTTTTTCCAAGTATTCTAAACCCCTTACCTACACTTTTCTCATTACAAAAAGGGTTTGTTTATAATGGAACTTAAGAGGATCTGTCAGTACAAAACTACCATCTTCTCAGATCTCTGACCATTGGAATAAAGTACCTACAAAGATTCAATCCTTGTCTCTGCTTATTGGGTCTGGTAAATGACAGGCAGCACCAACACTGGCTTTTCTGGTTTCATATTTAACACAAAAATAAGAATAAACCAAGAGGGTTGGGGGAGTGGGAGAGAGAGAGAGAGGGAAGGTAAGTTTTGGGATGCATGACACGGATAATCTAAATCAGCATATAGGTAATGGGAATTCCTAGGATAATTAGGAAGTGATGACCTAAGATATTAGTGGTGCAATTAATTTCTACTTTTGATAAAAGCAGAATAAAGCTCTCAGGAGGGAAAATTTCAAAAATAAAACATTGAAATAGAGAGATATCTTTATGGGGGGAAATTATCCTGACTATTGTTATGTGTATAGACATTTAGCAATAAAAGGAAAAACTAAATAAATAAAAACAAATATCTAAGATGGCAGGGGGTTGAAATGAGGCTTTCCAATTATGGCAAAATGAAAAGTTTGGCAAATTCTTTTCCTTCCAAAATAAGCATAAAATGCAATTTAATTTTTAAAAATGGTGGGGGAGGGGCTCTGAAAATCAAACAAAGGCAAGAAGGATTTATTACTAAAAATATTTTCCTGGACTTCAGGTAGGAACATTGAAAGTTGGTCCATTCTTGTCTGGGGCTGTTCCATCTAGTCTTCCAGCTCAATAGACCTTGTATCTGTAACATGTAGGTCTTGCCTTAAAGCTACCAGCTTTGCTGCTGAAGGTGCTGACTGGATTTACAGTGGAAGTCAAACTCCCACCCCCACCCCTCCCCACCATATACAACACTATTGCCAGCACTAATAGCAATCTTAGGAAGAGAATATTGAAAATTTCGTTATGTAAGCCTGAAGTTGTAATCCTGGTCAGCATGAGTGGCAGACTTCTGAACTAACTTGAAAATGACTAGGTAGATCACCCAAAAAACGTAAGCATAAAAGAGCTAGCTAATGTCCTCCCACATGACTGGCTGACTGGAAGGCTATGTATATATATAGATGTAAACCAAAATTAATTTTAATGGGTCTACACAGAGGACACCTGAAAGAGTGTAAAGCAGGGTCAAAGAGTCCAATTTGGATATCCTCCCAACCAACGAATATATCTATGGGCAGGATATAAGCTTTACTATCTTTAGGTATTTGAGTGCAACATCTGGCCAACCATGGACTGATCACTAAGCTACACTATTGACCCTGAATCTAGGATGACCAAGAAAAAAGAGAGAATTCAAGAATAAAAGTGGGGACAATTCTCCCAACTCTAATATTATCAGCAATAGTCTGTAAAAAATTTAGAAACTTATATGAAATAGACAATTTTGTGAAAAGACGAATTACTAAAACTGACTCAAGAAGAAATAGAAAAATGTAATAGACAAAGTAAAGAAATTAAATTAGTAATTAAAAATCCATGAAGAATATCCCAGGCCCTGATACCTTCTGATAATGAATTCTATCAAACATTTAAGTAAGAAATAATAGCAACACTTTACAACTTCTGCCAGAAAATAGAGGAAAAGGAGCTACTTCCCAATGTTATGAGGCAAGTATCCTGACACTAATTCCTCATAAAATTATCTCAAGAAAATAAAACTACAAAGACAAAACAGTAAAGAACTCATAGAAAAAATAAACTGATGGTTGCCAAAGATGAGAAAAAAAAATAGTAAAAAGCAAAACTACAGATTAATATCTTCCTTTAATATATATGCAAAAGCCCAAGAAAATGAACAAACATAATTCAGTGGCATATGAAAGAGGTACACCGTTGCCAAGTGGGAGTTATCATAAAAAATGGAAGGCTATTTTAGTGTCTAAAAATAAATCAATGCAATATACCATACTAATAGAAAAAGTAAAAGCTGCATGATCATCTCAAGAAACAGAAAACTGAAAAATTATTAAAAATTCAGCAACCATAAATGATAAAAAAATCAACTGGGAAAACAGGAAACTGTCTATGTAATAAAAGATACCTACAGAACTCTACAGCTAACATTATACTTAATTGTGAAAGACTTAGTGCTTTGTCCATAAGATTAAGAATAAGAAAAAGATGTTTGCTTTCATCCATTCTATTCATCATTGTATTGGAGACTCTAAGATAAGACAAAAAAATTAAGAGCACGTGGATTGAAAAGGAAAAAGTAAAACTGCCATTTTTGATAACATGACCCTAAGTCTTGAAACTCCTAAGAAATATTTTAAAATACTGGAACTAATAAATGAGTTCAAGGTCCCAAAATATAAGATAAATATGCAAAAGTGAATTATTTTTCTAAATTCTAGCAATGAACAATTAGAAAATGTAAATTCCATTCCTGAGAGTGTAAAAAAGAATACACCAGCCTGCAAACCCAAAGGTTGCTGGTTCGATTCCCCAGCCAGGGCACGTAACCAGGTTGCAAGCTGGGTCTCCAGCTAGGTCCATGGCTGGAGGCTGGTGAAAGGCAATTATACACTGATGTCGCTCTCCCTCTCTACCTCTTTCCCTACCCCTCTCTCTAAAAATAATTTTAAAAATCTTTTAAAAATATAATGAAATACTGAGAAGAAATATGGCAAAAGAAATAGAAGTTTTATTCACAGAAAACTATCAGAAAAATCAAGATTGAAATAAATGGAGAGGAATTTTATGTTCTAGACTGAAAAATGTAATATTTTTAAAATAATTCTTCTTTATAGATTCAATGTAATTACTATTAAAATGACAGGAGTCATGATTATTTATTTTTGTAGAAGTTTACAAACTACTTTAAAAATTATACAGAAACCAATGTGATTTTGAAAAAAAGAACAAATTTAGAGGACTTGAGATATCCCATTATAAAACATACTGTAAATCTACAGTAATCAAGAGTAGAATATTTAGGTAAGGACAGACATATGGATCAATGAATTAAAAGTCCAGGAATAAATCATTCCATTTATGGTCAACTGATTTTCAGCAAAAATGCCACAGCAGTTCACTTGAGGAGAAAACAACCTTCTCAGCAACTGATGCTGGGACAATTATGTATCCATACATTAGAGAAGAATGAACTTTGGCTCTTTTTTCACATCATACATAGAAATGAACTCAAAATAGTTGATACATCTAAATGTAGGAACTAAAATTGTAAAACATTTAGATGAAAACACTGTAGAAAAACTTTGTGACGAAGATTTCTTTGATGTGATATCAAAAGAAAAGCATAAAACAGGCTTAAAGGTACGTGCTCTCTGTATTGGTGTTCCATGCTGTGTAACAATTAGTGACTTAACACATACTTATTCCACAATTTCTGTGAGTCAGAAATCAGGGCATAGCTCATTTGGGTCCTCTTCTTAGGGTCTTATGAGGCTGTAATCAAAGTGTTAGCCATGGCTGAGATTCAACTAGAAAAGATCCAGTTTCCTGCTTGCAGGGATGTTGGCAGTATCTGGTACTTGTGGCCTATAGGATTCATGGTAGATTGTTTGCTTCTTCAAAGTCAGTAGAGAGAGGAAGAGGGGGGGGGGGGAGGGAAAAGGAGAGAGAAGGGGAGGGAATGGGAGGGAAGGGGAGAAGTGAGAGAGGCTCCAGGAGTCTAGCAGGAGAAAGAGAGATTGTAGCAAGATGGGTGCTATTCTCTGTGTACATGGAACCACCTTTGTCACATCCAATTGGTTGGAACCAAGTCATAGGTGTCACCTTACTCCAGGTGAGGGGTTATACCAAAGCACTAATACCAGGAGGCAGGGGTTATGGAGCTCTTCTTAAAGTTTGCCCACCACACTCTTTCAAATATATCAGTAAAAAAGTTTAAAAAGATAAGCCACCCACTTAAAGAAAGTATTTATAAGTGCTATATCACAGGGATTGTTAAACTGTGGTGGCCCATTTTTGTAAGATCCATAAGCTAAGAACGGCTTTTATATTTTAAAGGTTGTTTTTAAAAAAAGACCAAGAACAAGAAGATGGGAGATTTTACCACAAGCACAAAATATTTGCTATCTGTCCATTTGCAAAAAAGGTTGCCAATCTTTGATATATATGCTAAAGGCCTTGTATTCAGAATATATAAAGCACTTTTACAACGTAAGAACCCAAGCAATCCACTTAAAAATGGGTGTTTTAGGCAAGATGCCCTGCCACCACACAACGTGCATGCCTTAAACCTCCAACCTGTTAATGCTATGCTACATGACATAGGGGATTTTGCTAATGTAATTAAGATTATGGAATTTAATATAGGCATATTATCCTAGATTATCTGGGTGATCCCAGTCTAATCACATTCACTGTTAAAAGCTAGAGTCAGAGGGATGAGCTACAAAGTAGATAGGATCAGAGAGGTCCCAGCTACGAGAGGGAAGCCACTCCATCTTGTTGGAGGGAGCCGTATAAAAAGAAGAAAAGGAATTCAGGTAGCATTTAGAAGTGAAGTCTAGTCCCTGGATGACCGCTAGCAAGGAAAGAAACAGAGGAATTGACTTCAGCCAACAAAGGCAGCTAGAAAGAGGACTTTTTCCTAGGGCATCCAATAAGGAACACACCTTGCTATCTTAATTTCAGTTTTGTGAGACCCTAAGCAAAGAACCAAGCTAAGTCTAAGCGAACTTCTCACCTACAGAAACTGTGAGATAATAAATGTGTATCCTTTTTAAAGAGCCACATTTGTGGTAATCTGTTATGGCAGAAAAACTAATCAAGTGCGTAGACATTTCATCAAGATCATGGGCTAATAAGCCCATGAAAAGATGCTCAAAATAGTCAGGGAAATGCAAATTAAAGTGAGATGCTGCTATACACTGATTAAAATAGCTTTAAACAAAAAGACTGACAATTTCAAGCATAAGTGAGGATATGGAGTAACTAAAACTCTCATATATTGTTTGTGACTGTAAAATAAGACAGGTACTTTGAAAAATAGGTTGGCAGTTTCTTTTTAAATTTTATTTATTTATTTTAATCCTCAGCAGAGGATATGTTTATTGATTTTAGAAAGAGAGAGAAATACCTATGTGAGAAACATCAGTTAGTTGTCCTCTATGCACCCTAATTGGCAATTGAACCTGCAACCTAGGTATGTCCCCTGACCAGGGATCAAACCAGCAGTCTTTTGGTGTATGGCACAATGCTTCAACCAACCAACCGAGCCACCCAGCCAGGGTGGGTTAGCAGTTTCTTAAGAAGTTAAACATAAATTTACTATACAACTCAGCAATTCCATGCCAAGATATTTATCCAAAGGAAATGAAAACATAAATCCACACAAAGGCTTGTACACATATATTCACAACAGCATTATTTATAGTAGCCAAAAAGTGGAAATAATTGAAACAGCCATCAACTGGTAAGTAGATTAACCAGGTGTTATATTTCCATACAATAGAATACCAATAAAAAGAAACAAACTACATGCTACATGCTACATGCTACATGCTACAACATAATGAATCTCAAAATATTATGCTAAGTGAAAGAAGCCAGGCACAAAAGACTACATACTGCATGATTCCATTTGTATGAAGTTTCCAGAAAAAGTAAATTTATAGAAAAAGAAAACAGATGAGTAGTTGTCTGACACTGGGAGCAGAAGCAGCGACCGACTGCAGACACAAAGGAGATTCAGGGTGATGGAAAGATTCCAAAGCTAGATTGTAGTGATAGTTACACAACTTTATAAACTTACTAAAACTCATTCAATTGTAATGATTGCTGTCTATTATTGTGTGCCAATTGCACCTCAATAAAAAAAAGATGGTAATAATTTCAGCAAAAATAGAGGCAAGAAAATGTAATCATAGTGCTCAGCTGTGAGTAATATTCGCATAGACATAACTGGGTATTTATTTAATCTAAAATGAACACAACTACATTAGAATCATGGAGTGGGGAAAGCAGAGGAGAAGGGAGCAAAAGAGTAAAATGCTCAACTTCCATTATAGGAAGTAATCAATTTATGTGCAAAACTGATGTATCTAAACATGGTAAAATGCACATGTTATTTAAATATACAAAGTTAGGTAAATGGCAAAGATTCATGTGGTTGTCTTTGAAATCACTAAGTAGGAACTGGGAAAAAGTGGATAAGGGAATTGATAATCTGTTTGTTTTTTATAAGCCTTTAGCATAATTGGGCTTTTTAAAGGATATACACTTACTTATTAATGAAAATGAGAAAGAATTCAAACCAAATACACAAGCTTTCTTTTTGTTCTCCTATTTTCTATTTCTTTCACTTTCTCTTTTTTTATGGGAGATTTCCTAAGTTTTTAAATAAGTCTATAAAGGTTTTTAAAAATTGTACCCTCACGTTTTAAGTTTCATTACTTTTCTTTGGTTCCTTGAAGGCCCCTTTGTATAGTGTCTTATTAATTGCTGTCTACAAGATTATTGAGTTTTTCACAAGCTTTCTTTCCCCTGCGGAATCTGTTTCCTCCAAGTAATTTCTTTCTGTTTGCTTGATCTCAGTTATCCCTGCTGTAGGCTTTCTCAGCTGTCTGGGAATCTTGGTAGCCCGCTATGTTTAAGAATGTCCGATTAAGACACATCTCCAGAGTAAATTACTGGTCCTCTATCAGGTGACGGGGGAGAATTTTCTAGGCTTCAGGGAGTAGAGGAGGAGATCTGGTCTGTAGCTGTTTAAATGGCTCTTCACCAATTTTCTGCATGTTAGCCCTCCATTTCTGGAAGTACTTGGTTCTTGAGTTCCTGAGCCTTTAAAGATTCTGTGAAATTAATGCATTCAGGCTTCCTCATTTGCAAGATTAACAACTTTTTCTGGTCTTTTCAGTTATTTTTCCCTCTTCTACTTGCTTTCCTATTCCCAAGATGTCATTGAAGTTCTTTCTCCTCCTGTTCTACCCACACCCTCACCCCCTATTTGGGGATTTATGTGTTTAAAAGCAAAAATCTCTTTATCATCATTTTAATGAAAGAGAGCAAGATTAGAGGCATGTATTGGACCTGCCATTTTTACATATGTGACATGGCATATTAACTGATAGGTTATTTTTAATGTTACATATAACAACTACATTTTCAGTTTTTAAGAAAAGTTGCAGCCCTGGCTGGTGGCTCTGTGTATAGGTGCCAGCTTGCAAACCAAAAAGTCGCTGCTTCTATTCCCCAGCCCTGGCACATAACCAGGTTGCAAGCCAAGTCTCCAGCCAGGTCCGTAGCTGGAGGCAGGTGAAAGGCAACAATGGGGAGGGGGACAGAGGGGAGCAAAAAAGGGATGGATGTAATACAACAACAATAAAATTAAAAAAAAAAAAAAAGAAAGGCAACCATACATTGATGTTTCTCTCCATTTCTTCCTCCCTCCCTGTCCTTCTCTCTAAAAATAATGAATAGGATCTTTTTAAAAAAAAAAAAAGAAAGAAAAAGAAAAATTGCTAAGCAATGTTTGGAGTGGACATTGTTACCCTAGATTAGAGTGCTCCAGCTCTTGGGAAGGCCAAGAGGATGAGGGAGATTTGGGATGGGCTGGGGTTGGTGCACAGGGTGAGGCTGAGGTGGGTGTTAGGCAACATCCAGAAGGAAGCAGCAGAGAACCTATAAGTATGTGTCTGTTCTATCACAGGCTTTTGTCAGAACCACCCTGAGCAAAGTGTGTGCGAATTCTCTGAGAAGTCACATGTATCCTCCATGGTATGCATAGCCAATCCTCCATTTCTCTCTTAAAATAAGGAGAGTCACACTCATTTAATTTTAAATGGTACATGCGTTTGTCAGCTTAATGATAATACATATTTTTCCTTTGGAAAATTTAAAGGAATCCTCTGCCCTTGGGAGGTTTCATGATTACAATTCCCAAAGCGATGTTTGAGACATTCAAGAATACTTTTCTTAATTTATCTTTATTGAGGACACAGATAGGAAAATGTCCCCCAAGTGGAAGGTATCTTATTTTGTCTCCAGTCAGGGGTGTTATCAATTTGTTTATTTTTATATAATGTTTTACTTGTGTTTTGGTAGTTATTATAAAATGACTGTAAGAGAGGGGATATTTAGGAATAACATCTGAATGCAAATGAAAACAGAGCAGCTTTGGAAATGGTGAAGGAGGAGAGAAAGTTGCTGGATTAGAAGGTAAAATATGAGTTGACGCCTTTTCTATCTTTCAGGTACCTCTCCTTAATGTTCCAATTCTCAGACTAGAGTTTCAGCAATTCATGAAAGCATTTCTTAATTCCTGTTTATTATTTATGAAGAAGATAGTGGAAAGTTCTCTGAAGTCTAGTATATATATATATATATATATATATATATATATATATATATATATTACATTACACACGTTCTTTTGCCTTCCATCAGTGTAGTTGTCAATTTTGACTTTTTATGGATTTTCATTAAGTATTGTAATTAGAAGTCTGGAGAAGCTGAATTAGTAACCACTAGTCTTGTTGCTATGATAACAAAGAAGTCCTTAAATATTTTATATATCCTTGTCATGGAGGTTAAGACCAGAATTTAAATGGGAACTTGCAGGATATTATACAGGCAGAAGATAAAAACAAACCCAGCTTGTTTTATTTCTGTTCTCGCTTGTATTCTGTAGCTTCCATATAGAAACTTTTCATGGCATGGAAGACATGGTGTTATGGTTTTCATAGCAAGACTGTCTAGGACTCTGGTCTAGTTCTAAGTGGGAGGATGAGGTGGTTCAAAGGAAAGAGTACTGAATTTAATATTCTGAATATCTTAAATTTGGAAGATATGACTGTGAGTCCTGGTCTGTCACTAGTTTTGTGAAACTAGGGTAAATTAGTTAACTTTTCTGTGCTTATGTTTTCTCATCTGCAAAATGACATTAGTAATACCCACCTCATGGGAATGGTTGGGATACTTAAAGAGATACTGTTTTGGAAAACGCAACATCAACTGTATAGTGAAGCTGGTTATCAAGATGGATAGTCAGTAATTAGATAATCAATATCACCAACACATGTGAAATTGCACCTCTGACAGGCACTGTGAAAAAGAAACTTTTTTCACACCCACATCCTGTCTTCTAAAAAATCCTATTGTTTGTCTTCAAATACAACTAGTCCTTGTTTTGTGGTCCTGATAGACATGAGTTTCAGTTACTAATTCATCAATAACATAGTTCAAATTTTAGTTACCATAGTATATTAATTATGAATAATTACAAAAGTACAAACTTTACTGCTGGCACTTCAGTCCACATATATCTTTACATAAACAACAAGTGTGCATCATGATCAATGACCAACGTGTCATTTATTTTAAAGCCTATCGGTGATTGGTCACTGTACGTCTATTATTCAGTTCATGCACAGACAGCAAAGTGTGTGATTTTGTTGCCTCCTTGTTTCTTAGTGATAAACCTACATGGCATTTTGCAAAAATGGATCATCAAGAAAATTGGGGTGAGGATAGGTTGAAGAAGGTAAAGGAGAGATAAATGGTGATGGAAAGTGACAGGACTTTGGATGGTGAACAGACAATATAATATACAGATGATGTATTATAGATTTGTACACTTGAAACCTTTATAATTTTGTTTACCAATGCCACCCCAATAAATTCAATAAAAAAAGAGAGAAGGAATTGATCACAAATGTAAAAATGTAGCAAAGACACAAAGATGATAATGCTGGAAGTGAAATTCAAATAGAACATAGATGGAGTTATACAAGAAATACCTATTCATGGGAACATTAGCACAGCCATACTTCAGGTGGCTCTGGGTTTATTGTGAAAAGGACTTAGTTAAGGTGGGCTTATCAATATAAGTGAACAAGGTGGTTGTGATAAAAAGGATGAATTCTCCTGATGCTGAAAATAACTTCACACTAAGGGAACTCTCAGAGGTTTTTTAAGACATTGAAAGTGGAAAGGATAAATTGTTGGAAGCCACCCAGACTTTGGATCATGACAATTCAACAAGGCATGGGAAAGATTCTTGTCCATTAGTGTAAGTTTTACAAGAACAAGTAAAGTTTGTTCAAATTACGCTAGAAGAGATTTTTGCAGAGAAATAAAACACTAAATCTCAGTGTCTCAAATGTGTAAAATTACAGTGCCCTTAATCAATTTTATATATATATAATATATATACTATTTTTTTCATTTTCCTCTATATTTATAATTGACAATAAGAACTTTTTAATGTTTTGAGAATAAAATTTAATGGTTCTGGAACAATTGTAATTCTTCTCATTGACTACTAAGATGAAATTGATTATTAAGATATGTAATTTTAATTTTCAGGGATATATTTACATAGTTCTGCAGTACATTAAAAGCAAGGACTGCCTGGATTCAACCACTATCATTGCTGCTTTTCTGATCCGAACCATCATTATCTCTCACCTGGACTATTGCTATATCCCTTAACTGATTTTGTGTGTGTGCGTGCGTGTGCGTGTGTGTGTGTGTACACGCACACACGCACGCACACATGCATACACACACACATTTCTGGCCTTGCTTTCCTGCAGCTCATTCTCAATACAGAAGCCAGACAGATTCTGAAAAACATATGACAGATAATACTATGCTTCTACTGATGGCTTCCTACCTTACTCAGAGTAGACGCTACTGTCTTTATTTTTACAAGGTCTTATGTGATCTAAATTCCAGGTACTTTTCTGGCTTTATCTTCTATTCTCACCCCTGTTTCTCTCTGTCCTAGCCAAAGAGGCCAATTGTGGATTTTCAACCTGTGGGTCATACTTTTATGCTCTTGCCTTCTGACCTTCGCACATCCATCCTCCAGATATCTATATGGCTTATTTTCTATTTTTTCCCTTATGTTTACTTTCCTGGCAACTCTATTTAAAATTTCACCCTCTCCTTATACATTTCTTAGCTCTCTTTCCTTTTTTCTTTTTCTTTTTTTTTTTTTACCCTAGCAAGTATATATTTTACTTATTTATTTATTTTTAAATTTTTTGGTTACCCCTTTTCTACAATGTAAGTACAAAGAAAGGAATACAAAGAAGAAAAGAATTAAAAAATTTTTATTCTCTGCCTTATATTCCCAGTGCCTACAATAGTGCCTGACACATGGTAGGTGGCCTCTAAATATCTGTTAGATTAACATTGAATACATGATTAAGAACCTACAGTTTTTAATATTTTCAGAAATAAAATTATTTCTGGACTATAAAGGAATTACTTTATACTCTTTGACAAGTAAATATATATTTTTGCTGCTGAATATTAAGTTTTATCATTAGATAAAAAGAATTAAATATAGCTTTGCCTTCAATGACAAATATATTATCATTTATTTTGCAATTAATCTTTTGTTTGTGTATATTGATGACAGTTATTCCTGAGTCCATTTACAAATCTGGTACCATAATTTTGATTAATTCTCTTGTTCTTTCAGTGTCTTCAATGCCTCAATTCACCAGATGGTGTAGGTGCTACATCAAAGTGTGTCATATTATGCGTTGAGAGTGTCATTAACAATGTAAAATGGTGATGAGTTTTCAGATGACTGAAAAAAAATGTTTATTTTTGGTAGGATGCAGAATATTCAATAACTATATGGTGATTAACAAATAAATCTCTATTATCTATTATCAACTATTGCTCCAACACTGCCATCTTCAATAATTACTTCTGTAGCTTTCTCTTTTTTTTCCTTAAAAAGAGGTAGCTCATCAGTAAGAATTTATTTTTTGAAAATTTTTACATTTACATTTAACTTTGAAGAAGTAATTTCAGACTTACAGAAAAGTAAAAATAATGCAAAAGATCTCCATATATATATATATATATATATATACATATATATATATATATATACACATATCCATCATTTAGATTCCTATGTTAACATTTTACCATATTTGCCTTAGTCTTCCTATCTATATGTATATATACAATTTTTTTTGTCCTGAACCATTGAGAGGAAGTTGCAGACATATGCCCATTTAGCCCTAAATATTTCAGTGTGTGTTTCTAAAAACAAGGGTATATTCTTAGATAACTCCAGCATAATGATCAAAACCAGGAAATTATACCTCTGGTTTTAGACAAAGCATTTCTAAAACTGTGTATATTGGTAATTGATATCATTCTGATTATTATGCCAGTAATTTAATCTGCTTTCAAAGGGAGCACTGATCATTGTTGCCATTTGGTCTTATTTTCAAATAGGGCTTCAAATGATGTCAAAATGAAGCTTATTTTGTCCTGCCAGTGGTTATATCACACTTTCTGTCTTGTGAATTTAAAGCAGCAGATCAAAAGTTATTGTGAGACCTCCCAGAAATAACACATCTGTCTCAGTTTTCAACGTTACTATTTTGAGGCTGGTAAAATTAGAGAAGGCTTTGGGATTCAAAGGTTTGTGATGCGTGGTTTTGAATGTTCACAGAGCCCTTTCTTCCCACAAAGTATGATGAGCCTTTTTGACTGTGATGTCAATGTACTGCACTCCTCATAAGCATTATATCACATTAAGTTTTGCAATGTAGTGTGCACTTTTTCTACTGCAGGTCTGTTAGTACATTTGCTTATCACCTTTGTTGGTCAGTTTTCTATTATTTTCTTTTCTCTACACTCTTCTCCTTCTTCTGTTAGGGCCTAGGGTTGGTAATAACTTTCTTGCCTCTAGCCCAAGATTCCTGCATTATATCATGTGGTTTCTCTACACCCCATTCACACCTATGTAACTAATTACTTTCTAAATAAATTCTGATCAAATTTTAATTTGTGTGCCATTTGTTTTTTTTGATAGGATCTCAATTTATACAATACCTTTATTGTTTAAATGCCAGTTATTATTGGGTCTTTTAATCCTTCCAGTGCCAAAATAATCCCAAGATGTAAATGTGTTTGTGTATGTGTGCAAACACCCACATAGACAACAATCACATTGGTAATTATTCTGTATATTCAGTTTTTATAATGTTTTATGCATTGCATAAGCCTTTTATATTAAAGAGTCCTTGAAGCTCTTCTAATAATTGTAATGTTTTGTGTAGTGTTTGATTATAACATAACTACATGTTTCCTTCTTTGAAACATTTAGGTTTTACCAAAACTTCACATTTGCATTATTAAAAATAATGGGTAGAATATCTTATGTATAAGGCTTTGGTGATAAATTCCCTAAAGCACAATTATTGAATTAAAGTATTTGTTTTGCATTTATAAGTACTTATATATTTATATTTGATATATTACAGAATTGTTTTCCACAAGAATTAGAACAATCTAGCTGTGCGTGAAAGTACCCATTTTGTTGCATCTTTGCAAGCATTATATTTCTGTTTTTTTCCATTTTTTTGCGAGTTATCAGAGGAAAAATATTTTATTTGCACATTTCATGGATTATGAATGGTGTTTATTTCAAACACTTTCATTTCTTCTGCATAAATTTTCTTCTTTGTATATAGTTCAGAAACTCCTATATTCTCTATTTGATGACAAAAATTTCTAAGAAAAATTAAATCAGAACTTTAAAAAGTCTACATTATAGAACTTAGAGAATTCTACATTCTAGAATTTTAATCCACTAGGAAGCAATTCATGACCCATAAAGACTACTTATCATTTGAAGGCTACTTCCTTAATATTGCATTACTGCAATCAATCAGATGTGAGAATTTCTCTCAGTGAACTTAGCAGATCGAGATCGAGTGCCATTATAGTATCCTATAATACAAAAAGAGTTGCTTTACTTTGGAAAAGTGAGTGATTGCTGTGAGGAATAGTATGAAGAGGTGTTTCTTTGGGTTGTTGGCTTATGTTATTGAAAGCCATGGAGTCATTCAAGGGATGTCATTCATTAAGATGCCAAAGGAAATGTCTAGTTGCATTTTACCAGCCAATACAATTTGGATAGAGATGTTTTATTCTAAAAAAATCAGTTTAAAGCCCTGGCTGGTAGCACAGTGGATAAGGCGCCAGCCTGAGAACCCAAAGGTCGCAGGTTTGCTTCCCCAGCCAGGGCACATAACAAGGTTGCAAAACAGGTCTCCAGTCAGGTCTGTGGCTGGAGGCAGGTGAAAAGCAACCATACATGGATGTCTCTCTCCCTCTGTGACTCTCTCTCTCTTCCCCTCTTTCTAAAATAATTAAACAAAATCTTAATAAATAAATAAATAAATGAATATTTAAAAATCAGTTTAAAATCATTAAAACAAAGCAAAGAAGAGTCATCCACATAATAATATCCTGAAGTGTCTGTTGATTTTAAAAATGAGAAATAAAGTAGTTCTTAATATTAATTTTCAGTTTTACCTTCACATGGAGCATCCAGCATTTCAATTTCCTTGAAATTTCTCCAACTGCTTTCAGTATATTACAATTAATTTTTCCTACCTCCCTATTTAATGCTTTGACCAAACTTATGAATCCTTAATTTTTTACACTTTTCTCACTTATTTCTACCTTGTCCTCTTCCATGTTTCCTAATCTTGAAATTGATTTTCTTTTTGAACTGCCATTTTCTTTTTGCCCAATTCTCTCCACAAACTTTTTTCTAAGAAGCATTTAGAAGCTTGTAGAAGATTCTTTTACAAAGATGAAATATATATGCTCTTAGAACAAAAAGGCACAGAAAAACAAAGCATCAAGGAATAGTTTTTCTAGCTGAGGGGTTTTCTTTCCCTTGCCTAGTTAGTTGTTAAGGGAGCTTTGGGCTGAAGTCTCGGTAGGATGAGGAGGGAAATGTCATGTGACAAGCCTTGGAGTTCAGGCTTGTGTGGGGCTGGGCAGTTCCCATCTTCAGGCTTATGAAATCAACTGCTATCTCAACCTGTGTAGGGCTAGTAACCCCTTTGTCCTGTGATTTACTCAGACCCTTGGGACCAGCTAACTGATTCAAACTTCTCTTTTCAGCTGGTCTGAGCTGTGCTCTAAGTGCCAACCTTTCTGGCCATTTGTTTCTTCCAGTCCTCTCCCTATATTGTGTGTCTTCTCACTGCTCATCCTTCTGTTATTGCCCCAACATTGTTCACCTGCCCATGGAATCCCTTGCTTCATAGTAATCAAGTCCTGCCCTTAGTTTTCAATTCTCCATAGCTTTCCTTCACCTACATGAAGAAATAAAATTAGATACCCTCCAAATGGGCTGTTTCTTTCATGAGCACTCCCCATATAGTCAGGTGAACAACATGGATGGCAGCAGGGGAAGGGAGGTGAATGCAATCTCAAGCTTCTTAGACATTCATTTTTACCTTCTTATGAAAAAAAAAAAATCCTGTTTTGAGGCTTAACTTCCTATAGAAGCTAACTATCTACCTTACCCATCATTATCATTAAGTGAAACCCCAGTTCCTATAACCACTTTCATTAGCAACATTGATCCCTGGCTCAGTTATTTTCTTCCCCCTAAGTCTCACATCCACTCTTGGTCTTTCAAGTCTTTTTTTGAAGGCCCTTCAACCATCAGGAGATAAATCCATGTTAGGTCAAAATTCACTGATTTTTTAAGCTAATGAAACAAACATTCCAAAATACTAAAAGTGGTAGTTTGTATAATTGCTTACAAATATTCAGGCCATGTAGGTGAATGAAACACCCACTTCTTTGAATTGAGGACTGGCCAATGAAACATGAATGAATTGATCAGGTGTTAAGTCCATTCACAAGCTTGAAGAGCCAAGGAGTTGCTCATTACATTTTTTCCTTCCTCTGTGGTTGCTGAGATGTGATGCATATGTGAGATGTGATGCAAATGTGTTGTTTTAAGTGCTACTATTTTCTAGTCATTGATTCTCTCAGTAAAATTTAGCATACACTCAGACACATAAGAAGCAGATGTAATCCTCAACTCCCCCTACCCCTGCAAAGTTTTATCTGTAAGGTCCTTTATTTTCTACCCAAGGTAGTCTATTCTGGTGAACTTGTATGTGTATTCCTTAATTTTTAACTTCTCCAATACAAAGGAGCATATTAAAAAAAAAAAAAAAACGTTTTATTTTTGTGTCTGTTTTTCTATTAATTTTCTCAAATAGGAACCTTATTGGCACAAAAATAATTTGATGAAATAGCAAAAATTTACTTTGCTATTTCTGGGACTGAGAGGAGGTTTTCTCTAATAAGAATATTAAAATGTTCCTTCTTTTTTCCCCCTTGCTTCAACATGTGTACATACCTTCTTGGGATAGAGTGATCAGAGACTACTAGTATTGATTTGGAAATTATAGTGCCAGCTTCAAGCTTCAGAAACAATCCTGATAACACTGATCATTTCCATATGTTCCTAAGAAAATGAAGAATAGTCATATAGCCACTATCCAAAAGAGCTCCTTGGTCTATAAGGTCATTTACATCTTCTTGAATAAAAGATAGTATTTGAATTATAACGTTGATTCTGGCCTCTTCTTTAGTCTCTATTTTTTTTTTAAATTAGTTATATACTTATTTTCAGAGAGAGGAGAAAGGGGAGAGAAAGGAGAGAATGTGCCCTGCTTCTCACATGCCCCTAACCTGGGACCTGGTAGGCAACCCAGGAATGTGCCCACCCAGGAACCGAACCAGCGATATTCTGGTTCACAGGCCAGCGTTCAACCCACTGAACCACATCAGCCAGGCTTAGTCTGCCTGTTAAGCACAAAGGGGATGAGCAGATAGAGACACCCAGGCATCCTGCAAAGTAGGTGGGTCACTTTAGCGGTAACTTTTTTACCAGCTCAAAAATTCATCTCACATTAGCAATGAGGATTCCAGTGTCACTCTGAATCATTATTTTCCTTATTCATAAGTTTAAGGCATAGTCTCTATTTCTTATTTTCATCATCTCAAAACCCAGAAGAATATTCTTATCCCCCTCCCCTGTTTTGTTAAAGCTCTTGAACAGCACACCCTTTCTTGAAATTCTCTCTCAGTGGTGTGCTGGAGCTGGTTCCCACAGCTTCCAGAGAACAGGCTGTGTATTTCTTCCCAACTTCTTATTCAGTAACTCCATATTGGGTACAGTGATTTCAGCCACAGTGGCCAATTTACAGAGAAAATAAACTATACAGCCTTATTATATTTAAAATTTCATACCCATGTATGTAACCACATGGATAACTTTCATCCAGGACATGAACCTAAATCTCCTTAACCTTTTTGGCTCCAACCATCTTCCTGCTCACCCACAAGGCCATATTACCCTCAACATACTTTGGAAATGATTCATCTCTGAAATTTTATACCCAAATACCCTACCATAAGTTCAAACCCCAGTCTTCTTAGTTCATCACTCCCTTCCCCCATTGTACCAATGTTTAAGTTCTCCAGTCCATTTGTTCTTTTACTTCCTCAAATATATCAGCCCTTTTCGGTCTATACTTCTTTTCCTGAACAGCCTAGTCCCCACAATCCAATGCATCAGTCATAATTTTTTCTTCTCTCTTAATCCTTTCAGTTCCTATGTGAATCAATCAACCCCTGTAACTCTTGTGCTGCAGGCTGTTGACCATGGCTAGAGAAGTTCAAGTAAACACAGAGAAGTGATGCATATTTATATTTTCTCAGCCAGGGTTGGCAGACATTTGCTGTAAAGAGCCATGTAGTAAATATTTTAGGCTTTGTGGGCCACATGCCATTTTTACATTGTTGTCTTCTTTTTTGTGTGATACATTACAACTGTAAAGTTCTTAGTTTGGGAGTTTATAAAACCAGGCCAATGAATGGAATTATTAGTCAAGCCCTTCTCTTACCTCAGACTGACCCACAGCAATGCCTGGCAATTCTTGTCAAGAGCCTCTCTATTTGCTCCCATTCTCCACAGCAGCGTTTCTTAGCTTCGACCATTAAAACCCCTGTACAACCTTAGACTCAAGTATGATAGAAAATATAAATAGTCCCACAAATCTCTCATGTGAAATATTACATAAGAGACACTCATTGACATATTCACTGATAAAAAGACATTCTCAAACCTCCCAGTCATTCAGATATAGTCATACTTCAAGAACATTACATGGTATTGCAGGTCACCTTTGTGGTTGTGAAGACTAAACTCCCAGGTGCCAGAGGAGTGTTCACAGTTCTGGGAAAGATCTTTAGACTTTCTGTCACTTCCTACTCTGCATATGAGGAAGTGACTTCCCCTGCCTAGAGGACTCTTCAATTACTCTCACATCTTTCCTTATTTCTGAGATTAGTGGATCAAAGCACATAAATAATATAGTAGGTAGTTAGGCATGAGTAGAGTGGGAACAATAGGCCATATACGGAAGATCACCAGGAAGGAAAGCCCTGGGTGCTTTGCAATAGGAAAAACTGGGGAAATAAGGAATTCACCTCCAAGGTGACCTTTCCTTCCCTCACATATTGCTAGCCATGAAGTTTAAACCCCCTGATCTTTCATATTGCTGGTCATGTAGTTCAGACCCTCCCTTAACCTTTCCTCCCTTAGCATGTCACATGTGGAAGAACCACTGAGAAGAAAAAAAAAGGGGCTTGAGAATAGCCTCATATGTCTCTGATATAAGCCCTTGTATAGCCACTCCCTTAAGCATTGGGCCTTCAGGACAATGAGGTTCTGACCTGCATCAAATAATCTCAGGAACAAAACCTCAGGTCTGTTGACCAGGAGACAGAATTTTGGTCAACTAGAGATAACATTTAGGCCTCAGTATGTTTTAGCTTCGGGCCCAGAAAATTATCAAGTGGGGTGACACCATGGCTGACCTCAGGACCAGTTTGATGACTAATGACCCCCTGCCCCCACCCCCCATACTCTAGCACCAGCCAATCAGTGGAAACCATGACCCTGAAAGGATACACCTGGAAAGCTGATCAATATTATATTGAGATCCTCTTTTGGGAACTCCCCTAAAGTTCCCACCTTTAAAAGCCTTTAGGATAGAGGACCCAGTGTACCTGCCTCTCTTGAGCATGACTCATCTTTCCCGTCCTATCTTTTCCCAGGGCATGCACCTGCCTTTCCCCTTCTCCTTTCTCAAGCATGTTACCTCTGCTTTCCTTCTAAATTCTAAGTGCCCTTCTTTTGCTTCTGTAACTTGTTTTCTGACCCCATGCAGCCTGGCTGGCTCACTTATTTCTACCTCTGTGACTTTCTAAATAAACTTTCTCTCATAATTTGAACTCTTCTCATAGCTGAACTCAAGAACCAATGTTGACAAGAACCTAGTATAAAGGAACCATGGACATGAACAACAGGTGGGATTGACTTTGGGGGGAATGGGTGGATGGGGAGGGGGACAGAGGGGAGCAAAAAGGGGATGGATGTAATACAACAGCAATAAAATTTAAAAAAAAAAAAAAAAAGAACCAATGTTGCTGAACCAAATGTGGTCTTACTCTGCAAGTTAACAGCTGGTGCCATTTCACCACTAATATCAACATTAAAACATTATGATACTGGGGGAGTGAGTGGGTGGGGAAGAGGACAGAGGGGAGCAAAAGGGGATGGATGTAATACAACAACAATAAAATTAAAACAAAACAAAACAAAACAACAACAACAACAAAAAACACAAAACAGTATGATACATATCCTTGAACTACTTGTCAGAAATTTATATCAAATTAAACTCCCACTAATAGTGTGTAAAAGAGTTCTTTCCACTCAGTGGGGAGCCTAATTTTAACATTGTGTTTCAAAATATTCTGAATCTGAGTTGTTTCAGAAGGATGTTTCAACTATATAGTTGCACATACCTTATGTCCATCATCATTGCTTTATTATGTGAATGTTTGATACACTATCATTACAGAACTAGTAACTCTTTACCTTGATTTATTCTGTGGAATTACGTCAGCATTTTGGGACATCATCTTGGGCTTGTTGTAAAATTTGTTTTGCTAGCCATGACTGGTGCTTGAAACTATAGGTATTTAAGTAATTGCTTCTTGAGAGGTGTTCATATGAGTGCAAATGAGTTTGGCTCTGAACAGATCTTAGCCAACCTTTGACAGCTTGTATGACTGGCACATTGTCATCTTCATAACACACCTAAAATGCAAAGTGCCAAAAATCACAAACAGGTTGGGTATAGTTAAAGATCTAAGACCTTGTCCAACTTAGTTAATCTTTTAAATCATAGCAGCAGAAATATGCCAACTATAATTAAAATTGCAGCCTGTAATAAAAACATGATTATCTTATCTACAGATATGTATTTATTTTAATATTCCATATAGTTTTTAACAGTGTCTTTGTAAGACTTTAGTGTGCTGTGGTATTGACAACTCATTGGAGTGGAAACCTCCCTAGGAGAGACAAAGGAAAATTTTGGTATACCAATCAGCATTTTCTTTCTTTGAACATTTTGAATCTTTGCTCTAGGACTGCACAACTTGGGGATTTTTATTGATGAGATAAAAAAAATCCATTTTTGCTATATCATATGTTAATGATAGACATTAATAAAGGATGGCGAAGGCACCCTGAGAGAGTCAGTAATCTACATCACATCAAATACTCTTCTAGGGTTCTGGGGTTTTAGTAAAGAGGGACTTTGGGCCACTGTGTGTGTGCATGTGTGCGCCCACACATGCTTTAGTTAATATCCATAAGTTAGTGAAGTAAAAAAAGAGAACAAGGGCTTAAAAAGGCATAAAGCTCAACTTATTTTTTATTTGGTTTTTATTTATTTCTACTATGTTACAAAGTATTCACTAGATGTTTTCATCCCTAGTATTAAGGAGGAAAAATTATTCTTCAAGTTCTTCTGGCTGAAGTAATAATCAAATTAACATGAGAGGAATCAGCAGGAGAAAAATTAATTAATGTTTAAAAAATATGTGTACCTCCTATATACATGGAAGAAACCCAGGAATGCTGGGTGGTGGAAGATAGCATTCCTTTTCCTTTTTCTTTTTCTTTTTTTTAAGGTTTTACTTATTATATTTCAGAGAGAGAGGAAAAGAGAAAGAGAGACATCAATGTATGGTTGTCTTTCACCTGCTTCCAGCTACCAACCTGGCTGGAGACCTGGCTTGCAACCTGGTTAGGTGCCCTGGCTGGGGAATTGAACCAGTGACCTTTGGGTTCGCAGGCTGGCACCTTATCCACTATGCCACCAGCCAGGGCCATTAGACAGCATCTTAAATACCACTTTTAGCTAAAGACAAAAGATGTTGGGTATGCGGAGTCAGTTATGGGAGGTGACCAGGAAAATCACTGCAAACAAGGATAAGATTGTTATTCAGATTTAGTTTTGATCTTCTTTATTGATAGTGAAAGCAGCTCTAGTACAGTGGGGGAGACACCCTTACAAATGGAAATGTCCTTTCACAAACGGTGATTTTTAAAAGGTTTTCAGAGCTTCTCTTACATGGAAGCTCTGGAAATTAATCAGTCTAAAATAATCAATATCCCAAAGAGACATGTTTTGCGGCAGCAAATTCCGTTTCCCTTCACTAGCAAATTAAGTCATGGACACATATTGAGTAATTATTTTTAACCTTTTTTTTTTTTCCCTCTAAGAGGGAATGTGCAAATCCTGGTCAGTTAAAAAACTGAGCAGGGATATAACATATGCCAAATGGAAAGAGAAATAAGTGGAGAAAGAGCAATAAAAAAAGTCTGTTATCCTGAGAACCAAGGCAGAAGGTATCAGATAATGATAAAAGCAGGGAGGTAGTTTAGAGGAATGGAGTGGAGAAAAGAGTGATGTCATTATAAGTAAATTACTGATGGTTCTGGCATTTGTACCTTGAGAAAGTTACTTATCTTAAAACTGGGAATGTAAGAGCTGCCAGAGACCATAGTGAGTTTATAATTCCCTCATTTATTTTCCCAGACAAGGAAATTGGGATCCAGAGACTTGCCCATGATCTTACAACGAGGTAGGGTTAAAGCAGAAATGAGAAGGCAGATTTTTGTATTTTCACTTGACCTTGCGAAGCTGTTATTAGATTGAGAGAGAATAATATAAGTGCTGGATACGCAAGATAGTAGCTAGTGATAAAAGCAAACAAAACACAGCCAATACTTATTCATACATAGTATACTCCTGTTTATGAAAGAGAACCCACAGGCCACAGTGATGAGGGGCTTGACTGCCCACTGCCAAAAACATAACTCTTAATGTTACACAGAGAGAAACGGCCAAAAATCTCCCACTCTTTACAGTTTGGGGTTGGGGGTAGGACACTAAGCCATTTTTCCTAAGAGTTACTTTGCATATGCATGACTGGTAGCTGGCTTCTTGGTTATGCAATGACTAAATCAACTTCTTTCCTCAAGAAGATGGGAGGGGTTTTTGATTATAGAAATGAAACAATTTACAGGGCTGTGTGGGATTTCACAGGCGGACACAATTGGTCACCCTACCACTGTGACACAGGCTGCCGTTGTGGTTTAAAATTGGGCGGTGGACACGTGCTCCCTCTCTCTTTTTCTCTCCCTCCTGGACGACCCCTAGACAGACCATACTGCCTGAGAGCTCACCTGGTTTGAGAAGCAGGGAGCGAAGGGGAGAAAGGGAGACATGCAGCACATAGGGAACTGCACGTGGTATAAGTGTTGGGGAGTGTGCACAAGATCCTTTCCCAATAGGATGTAGCAGTTGCTAGGGGACTTTGAATTTATAACTGGAATGCTAAGTTGTGAGCTGTTGTGTTTCTAAAGGACGGTATCTTTCGCTTGTCTGTTTTAAAGTGAGCCTAATTAGGCATGACTGTATGTTGTGGGTGTTTTTAAAGGGAGTGGGATTTAATGGCATAATTGCACCTTTAATATAAATTTGTACACCCTACAAATAAACAAAATAGCTTTCCTTTTTACCAAACTCTGTTAAGAGTCATTCTTGGCAGCAGGCAAAACGGGTCCATTAAAACTGAGGACCCCTCCCCAAAAAGGTTCTGTTACACTATCTCAAGTTTATGGTTCAGGAGATACAACTTTAAGTACAATTTATTAAGTTTTAATTTTACTCAAAAAGAATTATATTATGACTAACAAGGATGGGAGAAAATGAGGAGAAAAGTGTTGGCAAAGTGAATGAGCTCCCTTTCTTATCAACAGTAGGAAGTCTATCACTACTGCTTAATCTGATAATTAAGAAATAAAGTGTAACTGTTATTTAGAGTTACACAGAGACAATCACTGCAAGACCTTAAAGCAGAATGTCAAAAGCTACTACTTGTAACAGGACCCATGGGGGTTCCTTTGTTTTAATGATCCTGTTTGCCCATTGCCAAAAAGGAAAACTCTTAATAAGAGTTTGGTGAAAAGGAAAGATTTTTTGTTTGAGGGGTATACAGATTTATATTAAAGGTGCAATTATGCCATTAAATTCCACTCCCTTTAAAAACACCCAACATATACAGTCCTGCCCAATTAGGCTAGCTTTAAAATAGACAAACAAAAGGTATATATTCTTTCAGAAACAACAGTAGTTCACAACTTAGCATTCCAGTTATTAATTCAAAGTTCCTGGGAGGATCTTGTGTACATCCCCCAACTCTTATACCACAGGTAATCCCCTATCTCTGCAAGTTGCATACCCACCCCCCCAACCCCCTTCACAAACCAGGTGAGTTCTCAGGCCTTGTGCCTGCGGGTCAGCCAGGAGTGAGAGTGCCTGTGCGTGTCCTTCTGGGAGAGAGAGGCTGGTGTCCCTTGCACTGTTTTAAGCCATGGTGGCAGCCTGTGACGCAGTGGTAGAGTGACCAACCGTGGCCACCTGTGAAATCTCCAGCGGTCCTGTGTGTTCTTCCATCACCATTCTAGGGTCAAAAGCCCCTCCTATCTTCTTGGGGGAAAGAAGTTTCTCTAACATTTGCATAACCAAGACACTAGCTACAAGCCATAGATAGGCAAAGTACCTCTCTCTGGAAAAAAATGGCTGTGCTTCAGTGACTCACCCCCATCCCCAAACTGCAAAGAATGGAAGATTTTGGCTTTATCTCTCTCTGTAACAACATGACACCTTCTTATGTACCAACCTCACAGCCAGCTGGGGGGTGCTTCTGCCCTCTCTCAAACTGCATGGCTCTCTCCTTAATAACTGCTACCTTATTTTTAAATCCCTGACCTTGGCCTTTGATGCAGGGGGTATGGTGACCAGTCCTGACCACTGACAGAATCTTGCCCAGTCCGGTAAGTTTTTCATCACTGTCTACAATCAAAGCTCGGCGCATCTTCCTGGCACATGGAGGAAAGTGGCTGTGCCCCATTGAGTTCCATTCCTAAAATCCTACTGCTTCTGTTCACTCTGTTACATTTAGAGAATTCTTATATTTTATTTGATCCAAACTGATGACCTTGTTGGGGGCAAGATCTCAAATGTTTCAGAGAAAAGTTCCTTTTTTACATTTGCAATTAAGAGGGAACATAAGGAAGATTGTATAAAAGTGAGAGAAAGCAAGGGATAGTTAAGAAGGTTATTTGCTACCTTGTGGTTACACTTTTGTGGTGTCTGAAAAAGAGGCATTTCAAAGATGTGTTAACCTAGATGCACAAAACCCATGAATAGGGCTTGCTTAAGATAAAGATAAATCTTTCATATGTCTGAGCTATGGCCATCCACCATGGTCTGCCCCAAAGTAACCCTGTGAGGTTGCTTTTGATCACTGAAACAACTGGAAAGGGACTGGGCTCCAAGCAGGTCCGCCTAGGGTTGACCGGTAATGTGGGGGTTCTTGACTTAGTGTAGGAAAGATTTCACAATGCAAGTTCAGGTGATTTTGAGAGCATGGGAACAGTGAAACAAAGAAAGGGCTTAGGCTAGAAGAAACAAGAGATAGGTAGTGCTCTACTGTGGCTCTCTAGAAAAGTTGTTGATCAGAAGTGAGCTGTGCCCTGGCTGGTGGCACAGTGGATAAGGTGCCCAAAGGTCACTGGTTTGATACCCAGCCAGGGCACAGAACCAGGTTGCAAGTCAGGTCACCAGCCAGGTCCATGGCTGGAGGCAGGTGAAAGGCAACCATACATTGATGTGTCTCTCCCTCTCTGCCTCTATCCTTTCCCCTCTCTCTAAAAATAATAAATAAAATCTTTAAAAAACAAAACAAACAAACAAACAAACAAAAAACAGAAGTCAGCCATGTTGGGCTGTGCGGACTCACTGGGAAGCAAAAGTCACAGTGACAGAAATGAACCAAGGTGGGCTGCTGACAGCTCACTGTAAAGTCAGAGAAAAGGAAGCCTTGGAGACAGGGTCAGGGTCAGGGGATTAGCCTGGGATGAGTGGCCATTGCCTGATGCTCCCCTGATTGCAGGTCTTAGCGAGGGGGAGAAAGAACAGAAAGAACATGGGTACATGCCTGAAAAAGGGGGAAAAGGCATGGGCTTCCTTTGTCTTGAGAGGTTTTATCTGTTCCCTAAAGGTGGGCAGTTCTAGGGGAGGTCTCAAGGAAGGATCTCAGTAGAAAATTCATCCGCTTTCCAGGTGTGTGCTTTCAGGGTCACAGTTTCCACCGACTGGTCAGCTCTAAGGGAGAGGGTCATTGGTCATTGTATCTCTTGCTGTCGGCCATGGCATTTCTCTGGTTTTGTTGCTTTTCTGGTCTGGGAGCTGAAACACAACAAGGGCTTAAATGTCATCTCTAGTTTGATCAAAACTGGCTCTGTGGTCAACAGACAGCAGGCTTTGTTCCTAAGATCATCTGATGTGGATCAGAAGTTCATTTTCGTAAAGGCCCAGTGCTTAAGGGAGTGGTCATGGAAGGGTTTATATGCTAGTCAGGTGAGGCTATTCTCCAGTCCCTTATGCCTCCTCAAAGGGGATCTAAAACCATGTGATTAGTGATAACACTAGGCGAGAAAAGGTCAGGGGAGAGTTTGAACCATATGACCAGCAATATGAAAGGTCAAGGGGAACCGTATGATCATTAATACGTTAGGAGAAGAAAGGTCACCCTGAGGCAAGGCCCTTGTTATCCCAGTGTTTCCTGTTGGTAGGCACCCAGGATCTTTCCCCCTGGTGACCTTCTGTAACTGACCATTGTCCTTGCTCTGCTCAAGTCTGTGTAACTGCCTACTATAAGTGGAATTGTCAGAATTATTATAGAGCCCTTATTTTATCCACAGTACTTTACATGAAATAGCTCATTTGATTGTTTACACTATTTTTATGAAGTTAACACTTTAAAAATATTATTTTTTGCTCAAAATATGTTCTTGATTGTCCATTGGAATTTTTACATTTGAGGAATCAGAAGAGATAGCTTTCTGAATCTGACGCTGCTGCCTGCCTGCTGTGAGGTCCTGTCTTCAGTATGACCATTTTGTAGGTAGATGCCTCTAATCTCTAAATTTAGGCCATGCCTCTAATCATGACACTGTATTGTTTTTACGTGGAGGTGTACTGGATTCCTATTGTTGCTACTGTAACTAATTATTATAAATTTAGTGGTTTAAAACATTGCAAATTTATTATTTTACAATTCTGGAAATCAGGAATTCTGAACAGGTCTCTCTGGGCTACAATCAAAAGGTTGGCAGGGCTGCACTCTCTCTGGGGGCCTTCCCCAGCTTTTAGAGTCCTCTGTGTTTGGTTCATGGCTCCAGCATCTCCATCTTCAAAGTTGACATTAGGCCAAATCTTACTCATGCTGCTACTCTTGGGCTCTACTTCTTCTGCCTCCCTCTCCTATTTAAAAGGAGCCTCAAGATTATATTGCGTTGTCTAGATAACTCAGGATAATCTCCTTATTTTAAAATCAGTTTATTAACAACTTTAATTCAACCTGCAACCACAATTTTCCCTTTGCCATAATGTAGTCACAGGTTCTGGGGATTAGAATGTGGACATCTTTGGGGAGCCATTATTCTACATACCACGGGAGAGTGCATAAGATTAAGTAAAAGCTGCTAGTTAGGAGCCAACTAACCTTACTTTATTATATCTGTGTTCTCTATTGGAAGAACCTCATAGCCTCGATGTATCTTTCACCAGCCTTATTTTATCAACTGTCCTGCCTCACAAAGGTGAAGTTTCTTTGCCAGTCAAATCATTTTATATGGAATTTATGTTCAGCAACTTCTTTAAAGTTTGTTAGTATTTTTAATCCCTGATATTTCTGAACGATTTGCCCTTGAAGAGATAGTGTGGTAAGAGAAGGCATTCTTAGGGGGAGGTATAGGAACTGAGTATCGACCATGCCTTTGCTGCACACACCCCCATCCCACTGCTGTGGCTAAGAGCACAAGGTCTGTAGGAGGCAGATGAACCTGGGCTGGCGTCCCAAAGCCCTGTATTAACGAAACGACCTTGGGAAAGGTACTTAAATGTCATAAACTGCAATTTGCTCATATGCGAAGTAAAAATGTTAGTGCTATTTACAGAATTATTGATATTAAGTGAAATAATGAATGCAAAGTGTATAACATAGTAACTGATTTATATTGAGGACTCCATTAATGAGAGTAACCTGTTATTTGCACCTCTCTGAAGTTCAGTTCCCTTATCTGCAAGGAGGGGTGGGGCCAGATACTAAATTTCATCCAGTTCTAACAGTCCATTATTCTAGGTATGTTTCTCCCTGCATAAAAGGATTAAACAAATTAACTTTATTTTGTTTTTGGAGAGTAAAGGGTGTATAGTTTGATTAAGAATTAAATATCTCCGGCCCTGGCTGGTAGCACAGTGGTTAAGGCGCCGGCCTGCGAACCCAGAAGTCGCAGGTTCGATTCCCCAGCCCGGGCACATAACAAGGTTGCAAACCAGGTCTCCAGTCAGGTCTGTGGCTGGAGGCAGGTGAAACGCAACCATACATTGCTAACTCTCTCCCTCTCTACCTCTCTCCCTTCCCCTCTTTCTAAAGATGATGAAATAAAAAAATCTTTAAAAAAAAAAAAGAATTAAATATCTCTTCTCTAAAGGTTACACATCCATTTAGGTTTTTTAATTTTAATTTTTTGAGATGGATCAGATAAGGCATATTTATTTTAAAAGATTAATGTTTTTATTTTTGATTTCAAACTTAATGACATGTTTGGCTATAGTATTTATCTTTGATTAAATAAAATATTCTCTACTCTTTCTGTAGCTACGTCCTTTCCCCTAATTTGAATATTATTTATTTTCCTTTTGTCTTTGTATTCTTTATAATTTTGGCTAATTGTTTATCAAATTAATTGTTTGGTTTTAAAACCAGCTTTTGCTTTTATTAATTCTCTTTTGTTGTCATTTTTAAACATAGCATTAATTTCTACTTTTTCTTATTTCTCATACTTTTTATTCTTTTATTTTTCTTTTTATTATTTTATTAATGTATTAATTAATTAAAATGTCTATTCATTACTTTTAGAGAGACGGGGAGGGAGGGAAAAAGAAGGGGAAAGGAACATCAATGTAGGTGCTGGCCTGCAAACCCAAAGGTTGCTGGTTCGATTTCCAGCCAGGGCACATAACCAGGTTGCAAGCCAGGTTTCCAGCCAGGTCCATGGCTAAGGCAGGTGAAGGGCAACCATACATGATGTCTCTCTCCCTCTCTACCTCTCTCCCTTCCCCTCTCTCTGAAAATAATAAATAAAATCTTAAAAATAAAAAAAGAAACATCAATGTGTTGTTGCCTTTCAGCTGCCTCCAGCTGGGGACCTGGCTGGAAGCCTGGCTGAAGACCTGGTTTATGACCTGGGTATGCGCCCTGACTGGGAATTGAACCAACAACTCTTGGGTTCGTAGGCTGGTGTTTAGTGCACTGAGTCACACCAGCCAAGGTACTGATTTATATTTTTAGAGTGAGAGGAAGGGAAGGAGAAAGAGAGGGAGAGAATCATCAATGTGTGGTTACCTCTCACATGCCCCCAACTGGGGACCTGGCCCTCACCCAGGCATGTGCCTTGACTAGGAATCTATCCTTTGGTTTATAGGCTGGCACTCAATCCACTGAGCCACACCAACCAAGACTCTCTTAATTTCTTAATTTGTGTAGTTTAGTTGTTGATTTTTCACTTTTTTCTTTAAAGAGGACATACAGATAAAAGTATAATTTTTGTATTGCTTTAGCTGTAACCTATTAAATTTTGATATGTAGAATTTTCAGTCTTTGTTTAGTTATAAATATTTTTAAAATACCATCATAAGAAATAGAATCTGTGAATTATTTAAATATGTGTTTTTTAAATGTCCAAACATATGGGGTTATCCTATTGTGTTTGATTATTATTCTTTTTTGCATTTATTCAAAAAAAGGTAAGAATGACAGATTTTTAAAATATTTTTTGAGATTTGCTTTGTTTTCTAGTAGATGGTCAAATTTTGTAAATCTATATGGGGCTTGGGAAAAGTGTATATTCTTTAACTGGTAGATGCACTTTTATACAGAAAATCTGAAGGAACACAATATTACTCTATTGCCCTTGATTTATCAATAGAAAGAAAAGCTTGTTAAAATATCTTACTACGAAGCCCTGGCTGGTGGCATAGTGGATAAGGTGCCGGCCTGCGAACCCAAAAGTTGTTGGTTCGATTCCCAGCCAGGGCACATAATCAGGTTGCAAGCCAGGTCTCCAGCCAGCTCTGTAGCTGGAGACAGGTGGAAGGCAACCATACATTGATGTTTCTCTCCCTCTCTGCCTCTCTTCCTTCCCCTCTCTCTAAAAATAATAAATAAAATATTTTTTAAAAAAATTAAAAAAAATCTTACTACGACTATGGCATTATTAGTTTATTCTTGAATTTTTAGTTGTTTTTGCTTTATATAGATAGAGGCTATTTTTTAGGTACATACAAGTTTGCAATTTTTATATCCTATTGGTTCATTATTAAATTGATAATGCTTTTAATATATGATAAGCTTCATTATTTCAAAATAATTTGTAGTTGTAGACTGTTTTTGTTTTTGTTTTGCTATTAATATAGTGACTAAGTATTTTTTGGAGGGGCAAGTATCTTTTTTTCCCCTTTACTTTCAACTTTACTGTATCTTTGTATTTGGGTATTCCTCTTCAAAATACATATGGATGGTGTGGGAAATACACTCTTCCAGTCCATTAAACAAATGGACAGTGAAGCCAGGAGTATAGCGAAAGTGAGGCATTTATTTATGTCCTTGCAAGAGCAAGTGCCTGCTTGGTGGTACCTGGTAGGCAGGTGCACCGAAGTGGAAGAAATGGACTAATTTATACCCTGATTTAACATTTGTATATATTGCAAGATGATCACCACAATAAGTCTAGTTATACATTTTTTTTCTTGTGGTAAGAATTCTCAAGATTTACTCTGTTAGGAACTTTCAAATATACAATACAATATTACTTACTAACTATAGTCACCATGAATACATTATATCCTCAGGATTTATTGACTTTATAAGTGGAAGTTTGTTCTTTTTTGACCCCCTTCACCCATTTTGTCTCCAATCATCCACCTCTGGCAACCACCAATCTGTTGTTCATTGTCTGTATCTATGAGTTGCCTTTATTTCTTTTTAATTTAATTTTATTGTTTCTTTCTCTCTCTCTTTCTTTCTTTCTATCTTTCTTTTTAAGATTCCTCATATACATAAGTTGTCATGGTATTTGTGTTTATTTGTCTGACTCAGTTCACTTAGCATAATGCCCTCAAGGTCCATCTATATTGTCACACATGGCAGGATTTACTTCTTTCCTATGGCTGATTAATATTCTATTGTATGTAGAGAAATGTCTATGTGAGAGAGAAGCATGATCTATTGTTTGCCTCTGGTTCACTCCCTGACTGGGGATGCAACTTGCAACCCAGGCATATGCCCTGACCAGGAAAGGAATTGGTGGCCCTTCGGTGTACAGGATGATGCTCCAGTCAGCTGAGCCACACCAGCCATCTGTATGTAGAAATCTTTTTAAACTGGGGGACTTAGTTCTTTTATATTTGCTTTATCAATGGCATTCAGGGATTTAACTGCTTCCCTATTATTTTATACTTCTCCTATTTTCATCTTTAGGAAGGTTATAGGTTAGTGTGGAAATGATACTTATATCAAAGCCACTGGAGTAGAATGACAAAAATGAGAGTCAAGGATCTGAGATGAGAGGGCAGAATTTAGAGGAATGTTTAACAAGCCAGAGAAAGAAATCCACAAACAGGCAGATAACTATGACCAGAGAGCCAGAAAGAAGATTTGAAAGGCAATGTCTTAGGGTCTAGTAGCTGAAAAAGTATCAAGTAGGAGCATGTGGTCAGTGATATTAGAAGATACAGATTCTATGAAATATAATTATACTTAGTGGTTGAAAGGTTGTTGAAAGTTTTTGAGGGAGTTGTTTCAATGAGCAATAGAGTTTTGTGGGCTAAAAAAGGCCTGGTATAGAATATAATCTTAGAGTACAAGATTAGTAAAAATAAGGACAACTTCAGCAAGGGAGAGAATGCCTATCAAGATGTAGGAACAATGAGGCAACAGAACAGAGGTTAACTCATGAATCAAAGTCTTCAAGATAATAAAGATCTTTTCACTTTCTTCTGATGTAGCTTTCTTTTCAAGAGTCTTCCTGACTGCATAGGTTACAAGACTAATTATGAGTCGGAAGAAATGCAATATAAATGATGAGGGTGTCTCAATAGGCAGCACTGATGAAGCCATTAATTTGGGTATCATTGATCAAGCACTGTGAAGTTAATCCTGTGCTGTGAGTTAGATTGGAGCATACATTAATAAATGCACTTGCACTTGACCTATAAAATGAATGATCAACATGTCCCACAGGGCTGTGAAACTGGTGAGCTCTCTGAAGAATCATCACTATCACTAAGCCATTTTAAAGGCCTGGTTTTAGATTTTCATTAGGAGGAATATCTCTGAATGCCTTTCCTAATGAAAATCAAGTGCCCAATTTCTGCTAAAACAGACTCAGGGCAATTATTAAAGTTTTTACTCTTAAAGTGAAAATAAAGCAATTTTACTTTACCTATACCTTTTGCTTTCCTCTGGGAAGTAACTGCAATTACCAATTTATTTAGCAAATATTTATTGAAAAACACAAAGAATATAATGCTTATCCTAAATTACAGTAGCTTATCAAATAGTTCAGGAGGAACCATTTATATTTTACTTAGGAAAAGAATGCTTCCTCTAGCAAACTTGAATAAAACTCTTTCAAAGAAAGGGTAGTTCTCCATGCTATTGAGAACTTTGACTGCTTATGTAAACCTCTGTTCACTTCCTCTTAGAATTCTAAATACTGGACATTGAGGAAAACAATGTTAAAAGTGGCTGTCCTTTGAGATGGCTACCTTAAAAAAAGATTTCTTTTCTTTGTGAGACACATCCCTTTTTAGGCTCTTTGGTTATGAAAAATGAGTGCTCTCCCAACAGGTCTGGATATTGGGGAAAGTGCTTTATTTGCATGACATAATCAAGTAACAAGAATTTGACAGTTATCTCCTGGTAACTCATGAGAGTTGTTTTAGGGATTGGTAGTATGGAGAGGAGAGGTGGAATTGAAAGGTTTTCGTAAGAAGATAATATGGCTGAAGGTTAAGGTTGAAGGGAGGAGGAGGATTAATATGAGGTTACCTGTGGCAGAATGGCTGTGAATATATAATATAAACCATTCCACTTGAAGCTGGTTTTTATCTGCAGTATAATTTAATTTCCTTCTGTAATCTTCAATAAAAATCAGTTTACATAGCAACTCTTTAACATTGCTTTTGGTAACGAAGGATAAAGAGCTCTCCCATGCTTATGTCAGAGTGGGAATGAGAAAGATTTTACAGGAAGGCGATGGCTCGATGAAAATGAAGTTCCAAAGCAGGATTGCATTTGAAACATCAAGGAAAAAACCTTAACTACAAAAGAAATGCACAATTTTAATATAAACAATGAAGACATCAAAATAGTTGAAGGTTTTGCTTACTTTGGTCTAGTCGTTAATTCACAAGGAAAACCACAGGTGAGAAATCAAGGAAAGGCTGAGACCCAAGGGCAGCAATGGGAGAATTAGGGCAGATCACCAAGAGCAAAGCTGCATCATTAGAGACTAAGGCTAAGATCATCTACAGCTTCATATTACTATATATGAAGGCTATATATATATAGTCAACTACTATATATGGAGGCAGCAGAAAAAGAGGAAAATCAACTATGTGATAGATTGACACCATAAAAGAAAGCATGAGCTTACTGGAGTTGAGCAGGGCTGCTAAAAATATGAGTGGACATCACTTATATTAAAGGGGTCACCAAGAGTTGGAGCTGACTTCAGGGAACATAACACACATAGGGATTGGATAGAGAAAGCCCTTGGGGAACCCCTGGGAATACTGTAGAGGAGCTAGTCTTCTCACAGAAAAGGGAATGATTACAGAGTGATTTTTGAAATAAAAACATGGTTCCTGGTTTCTGTGCCAGGGAACTGAGGAATTGCTGCTGGCTTACATTCGAACCACGGATAGTAGTGTCAGCTGATCATAAGAATTTATGCACTGTGGTTTGGGGTAGGTATGGGGAATAGATCTTGAAAGTTCTAGGATTTGAATTGGATATAACAGACTTTTCAAAAAGGCAAATGAACACATTATATTCCACCATGAATGCCATTTCAATGTTCACATTTTCTTCTCCAGTTAGCACTTCATTTTCAAGTCATACTCAGTTGTAGAGAAACTTATTAGATCAAATCATATTCTATATAGTAATAGTAGTCTTATTCTTTTGAGAAGTTGAGTGGCTTATAGCCAAAATGAGGTCAGACTATATCTCATCATTTGCTTTGCATCCTCAGTAGCTTTTAGTGGAGGATTCTCACGAAGAATTGTACATTCAGTCATTGGGGTTAACATTTGCTGACATATTAGCAATAGCTTTCAATGGAAATGATCATTTAGTTAGTTTTCTTGGGCTAGTTTTGTCATAATATAATAAGCCATATCAGAGAAAACTAGGAAGCCATACTGTGTCAGATAAATTTTGGCAGGAGACTAGCAGAGCAGTTAAGGGGTTCAAAGTCCGGGCTCGGGTCAAACTGGAGGTATTGAGATTCTGCCTCTATTTCGCATCTGCTATGACCTCGATAACTGGTTTGTTTTTTCTGAACCTCGGTTTGTTTGCATGAAAGTGAGTTCACTATTAGAAGAATACCTGATACATGGGTTTTGCTAAATCTAGCTTTCATAGAAGGTGAATCTTGATGCTATCCAAAGAAGTCATTTATACATTTAACATCTAGTCCCTACCTATTTTTGAGATGAAAAGAAGAAATACTACCCCTTTCCTTAAAGGCTGCATAGGCTTTAGAATTTTGGAAGAGCTGAAGGCTAAGACTTATCCTTTTTTTCTGTGGCTTTATAATCAATGAGAAATAGCCAGAAGAAGAGAACTAGGGATCCTAATCTACTTAGAAGCATAAATATTTCTACAATGCAGGGCCCCTGGTACAGACAGATGGAAAAATAAGGCATAGCAAAGCCTAACTTTGCAGACTGAGCAGCAGTAGAAACTTTTTTTTTGCTTGAGGAAGGAGACCTTGCCAAGGTGAGCTTGTTTCATTCAGACAAGAAAAAGATAAGGAAGCATATTCCAGCCCTGGCTGGTATGGCTCAATGTGTTGTGTGCCAGCCTGTGAACCAAAGGAAGCATATTCCCTGGTGAACAAGCAGAGCTGAGGGCATAGAAGGAACACCTTTCCAAGTTTCAATCAAAATAACAATTGGGTGGGACTTGGTCTAATCTAACCATCCTATAAATGATTCCTCTTCTAGTCTCACAAACATGCCTATGTGTGCAGTTTTAAATGTCTGAGAGAATGGACTTTGTATTAAAGGCATCTCCATTCATGTTTATTAATGGCGAGGTTGTAGAAGCAGGACTGGTGTTTGTTTCATTTATTTAGCACTTGTGACAAGATGGCTCTGGTCCTGGCTGGTGCAAGGGCATTACTTTATTGATTAAATAATGTGCTGAAAGGGAACGGTGCTTATGTGTTGAGAGATTATTGCCAGAGACACATGGCCAACAAAGTGCTGAAAGGAGAGCCATGTGACACTTTCACTGTGGGTAAGTAATTAGTAGTCCGTTGAACCGAAATGCAATCTCCTGGGGCAAGTTCCAGTGAATGCAGCAGTTTTGCATTTTTGATGGCATGCAGAATCACATATTTTGTTTCCCAATTGAGTTTATTGTGACTCTGAAATAAGAAAAGAAACATCTGAAACTACAGTGATATAAACCAGTGTTTTTGAAATGATACAAAACTGACTAATTTTATAGAAATGAGACATGATTCTAATCTCAGGATTTGGATATAAGACAGTAAAAAAGAATTTCAAACCATGCACTTATTCCATTAACTTATTGAAATTTTAAAAAAAGTCGATAACTCAGAACTGTTATAAAGTCCATGTTAATATGATGTGTTTATTCACACATTTATGGGAAAATATTAGACTGGAATTATTCAAAAATGTAAGTTGACATTTTTCTTTTGGTCTATGGAGTGATTTGAAGGATAGATATGTTGCCAAGAAAAATGAGGAGGAGGGTCTTAGAGAACCTGAAGCATCAGTGCATCTACTTAGGGGGATGGCACCAGAATTTACTCTGCTTCATGCACATAGTTTAGTCCTGCTGGCGGGGAATACATGGGTTGTTTGTGGCTTCTTTTGACAACTTAATCTCTTTTCCACCAATACTTCATTCTGGGTGTTACTTCTAGCTTTCTGCTCTTCATTCTTTATCTTTACTGTCCTGCCTAAATTCTGTATTTTCTTTTTCTCTCTTTCAGTATAGTAAATTCTTAACGAAAAGACCCTGGAGGTTGTCTTCTTAGTTTCAATTTCTGGTTCCATGACTTACGAGCTATGTGACCTTGGGAAAACTGCTTGACCTTTTTGATCCTCAGTTTCCTCATTTATAAAATAGTGATAATAATAGTACCTATCACAGAGGATTGTTATAAAGATAAAATGTTTAAAATATTTAAAGTGCTTAAGTCATTCTTGACTTATACTTTGTATTTAATACAACTGGCAAATACACTGGTTTGATTCCCACTGACTCCAAAATATTGACTGGTTCTCTAAGACCTGCAAAATAATTCAATGGATTCAAAGGGCTCTATTATTTGGCTACAACCATTCTTTTAAACCTTTTTTTATGATATCATCTAGCACACTGTGTATTCTGGTCATTAGGGTCTCTTCACCTCAGCCTGAATTTTCCTACTTCTTTAAATTACTGACTCTGTCAGAAATGGCTCCATTTCTTGTTTTCTGCCACCCAAAAGCTGAGCACTTATGTTTTTATCATTTATATTAAGAAACTGAACACTATAAGTCTATTAGAAGGTCCCTGTATAAACTGTTTCCCTATAAAAATGGCTGTGGGAAGCTAATAATGGCTCTCCCAGATGTCCACATCTTAATCCCTGGAACAAGTAAACATTACTTTATAAGCAACAACTGTGTAGATGAGATTAATTTAAGTATCTACAGATGGGAAGATTATTTTGGATTATTCATGTGGGTTCAAATGCAACGGCAATGTCATTATGAAGTGAGAGAAAGGGAAATTTCAAACAGACTGAAGAGGAGAAGTTTATGTGACTATAAAGGCAAAAATTGGAGTAAGGCAGTCACAAGTCAAGGAATACCAGCAGACCCACAGGCATTAGAAGTTGGAAGAAGCAAGAAACAGATTGTCCCCTGGAATCTCCAAAGCAGGTGTGGGCCTCCCAGCACCTTGATTTTAGCCCTGTATGACTCATGTTAGTCTTTGGTCTTTAGAACTATAAGAGAATAAATTCATGTTGTTTTAAGTCACTAAGTTTGTGGTAGTTTGTTAAAGTAGTAACAGGAAACTAAGAAAATAATATTTTGATCAAGTATGTTACTTTCAACATCTTTATTCATTTAAAGTCTGCATAGCATAAAATTAATATTTTTGGTGTACAGGTCTATAAATGTTGACAAACATATAATCTCATACAAGTATTTCCACACTAAATATATAGAAACATCGAGAAAGAAGAACAAAGAGGTACTTTCTTATTTTCAACTTGATTACAAAGTTATAGTGATCAAAACAGTATGGTACAGGAATAAACAGACAAATCAATGCACTAGAGAGTTAATTTATTTGGGACATGTTTATATAGCAGTATTGCACAAACATTCTCTAGGATTTTTTTTTTCCTGCCATGTATGCTGGATGCTGACTCTCATGTGGCTCTTCTCTAGGGGAATTTACCCCTAGAGTCAGCTACTCTACAAGGTAGAGTCAGTTACTACAAGGTAAATGTATAAATTTACCTTGCGAGATAATAATTGAGAAATTTTCAGTTGTTGTGGTATCAAATCTATGGGATCCTTTTTTTTGTTTGTTTGTTTGTTTTGGTAATTTTTCTGATCATCATAATATAGGCCTGTGGTTTTGATCTCTTGGGGGAGGTTTTATTTTTGTTTTCTTTCTGCATATCTTGTGCCAGAGGAAAGATTTTTTTTCCTTCTTCATCATCTCTTACCTTTTCCTGCTTATCCTCTCTCCCTTTAGCTTTGAGCATTGCATCAGCTCTCTATGCTGACTGCTTTTTGTTTATGGACCTGGGAATTTTCATTCAGATTTTTACAAGTTCAAATATTTATTTCAAACATTTTGTTTTTGTTAAATTTTTATATATTGCTATTTCTCAAGAAGTAAACTTTGTTGTTAGCATGGTCTGCCACCTTGCCTGAAATAATCCTATAATTTATGCATTACTTGTATACCCTATTTCACATTTCTTACTGATTTCTTTCTTCCATAATACTTAGCATAGTGTTTACATGCAGTAGCTGCCAACAATTGATTGTTACAGGAGGAAACGAGAATAAAGTGTGCGTTTCAGGGTTCTCTGGTAAAATGGAGAATAAGTTATTTATTACTTTTTTTTTAAGTTTTTTTTTTTTTTTTAAAGATTTTATTCATTACTTTCAGAGAGAAGGGCAGGGAGGAGGGAAGAGAGGGAGTGAAGCATCAGTATATGGTTGCCTTTCACCTGCCTCCAGTTAAGGACCTGGCTGGAGACCTGGCTTATAACCTGGTTATGTGCCCTGACTGGGGAATTGAACCAGCGACCTTTGAGTTTGCAGGCCGGTGTCTTTCCACTGAGCCACCAGCCAGGGCATGGAAAATAAGTTATTTTTAGAAATGTGGGATGACAATAAGAATAAATATATTATTTTGACCAGATAGCATTCTCTTTGTTTCCCCAAATTCATTCTCTCTCAACTTTTCTGTTGTGTGTCCTGATAAACTAACTTCCATGACTGAATCAGCTAGGCTTCCTGGCCCTCTGGCTGCTATTGGGGTTGAGTTAATGGGAAGCCCCAGTAAGACTATGAAAAGCAAGAAGAGAAATAGATTAGAAAAAAACTTCTTAAATTTTAATACACATACAAATTACCTGGGGGGGGGGGTCATTTGAAATGAAAATTCTGATCCACTAGGTTTGAGATGGAGTCCGGGGTTCTGTATTTCTACCAGACTCCCTGGTGATTGTTACTGACATTTTTAGGACACTATGTATGTGACAGGGATGACAGTATTTTTCCTTATTCTATCCCTTTTTTGAGTGTCTGCCTTCTGACACGGGCTTCATCCATCCCCCTTTGAAAGTTGTTTTCAATTTTAGAATTATGTACTAGGTTTCTGAAAACCTGGTGCCCTAGCTACATCCCAGATACATTAAATTAGAATCTCTGGGGATGATACCCAGGTATCAGTCTTTTTTTTTCCAAATTATATTTTTGTTGTTTATACTATTGCAGTTATTTCAATTACCTCCCTTTGTCCACCTTCACCCAGCCCCATTCACTCTCTCAGGCAATCCCCACACTATTGTTCATGTCCATGGGTCATGTATATATGTTCTTTGGCTACTCTATTCCCTATTCTTTACTTTATATCCCCATGTCCATCCTGTAACTATCTATTTGTACTTTTTTACTCATTCACCAACCCCATCCCATCTGTCAACCATCAAAACATTCTCTATATCTATGATTCTGATGCTGTTCTGCTTGTTTGTTTATTTTGTTTTTAGATTTGATTTTTGGTAGATATGTATTTATTGCCATTTTAGTGTTCATATTTTTGATCTTCTTCTTAAAGAAGATGCTTTAACATATTATATACTGGTTTGGTGTTGATGAACACCTTTAGTCTTTTCTTGTGTGGGGAGCTCTTTTCCTGTCCTTTGATTCTAAATGATAGCTTTTTTGGGTAGAGTAATCCTGTTTGTAGGTCCTTGTTTCTCATCACTTTGAGTATTTCTTGCCTCTGTCTCCTAATCTGCCAGGTTTCTCTTGAGAAACCAGCTGACAGTTTTATGAGAACTCCTCTGTAGGTAACTAACTGCTTTCTTTTGCTGCTAGTAAGATTCTCTCTTTATCTTTAACCTTTAGCATGTTAATTATGATGTGTGTTGGTGTGGGTTTCTTTGGGTTCATCTTGTTTGGGACCCTCTGTCCTTCCTGGGCTTGTATGTTTATTTCCTTCACATAGTTAAGAAAGTGTTCTGTCATTATTTTTTTCAAACAAGTTTCCAATTTGTTGTTTTCTCTTCTTCCAGCTACCTCATGATGCAAATGTTGGTATACTTGAAGTTGTCCCAGAGGATCCTTACACTTTCCCAATTTTTTAGCTTCTTTGTTGTTCTTGATGTTCTGATTGGTTGCTTTTTGCTTTCTTATGTTCCAAATCACTGATTTTATTCTTGTCTTCCTCCACTCTACTGTTGTTTCTCTATAAATTGTTCTTTATTTCAATTAGTGTATTCTTCATTTCTAACTGGATCTTTTTTATGTTGTTGAGGCCCTCTCTAAGTTCCTTGAGAATCCTTATAACCACTGTTTTGAACTCTGCATCTGATAGATTGCTTGTCTCCATTTTGTTTAGTTCTTTTTTCTGAAGTTTTGTTATGCTCTTCTTTTGGGACATGTGTCTTCGTCTCATTTTGTCAGCCTCTCTGATTTTTTTTCTATGTATTAGATATAGCTGCTATGTTTCCTAGGCTTGGTAGTGTGGCCTAATGTAGTAGGTGTCCTGTAGGGTCCAATGGCACAACCTCCCCTATTACCCAAGCTGAATACTCAAGCGCTTTCACTGTGTGGGATGTGTACACTGTTCTGTTGTTGTTGAGCTTTGATTGCTGTTGACATGTTGAGGTCAGCCACTGCCTGTGTTCTGCCTGGGATCACACCGCATAAGCTACAAAGTGATCTATAGATGGCTGCTACTTATGTTGGGCTGGAAGGTGGTCAGGAGAGGCCAAGCTATCAACCAAGCCTTGGGGCAACTTAGGGAGAGGTACAGGGCTTGCTGAAGCCAGATGCTGATTATTTGAGAGAAGTTAGGAAAATCAGAAGCATGGGTCACAACAAGCCATTTGTATGGAAAGGCTGCTGGAAACAGCTTGGGTGGGTCTGAAAGTTGAGTGGGGAAGGACCTCAGGGAATCCTCAGGGAAAACAGTGTGAGCCAGGTTGACAGAGTCTCAGATAAGGCAATTGCCTGCTGGCTCTGTGCAGGGAGCTCAGAAAAGGAAAAGTGGCCTCTGCCAACACTTCTGTCTGGGACAAAATTGCCCCTTTCCCCCAGCTCTCACCCTTATGCCTCACAATTCAATTCCTCTCTGTTTGTCTCTGATGCCTTTCAATCTGCTGCCCCAGCACTGGAGGTCAAAGAGAGTGAGTCCAAGGAAGTCTGTACATAGGCCCTTTAAGAGGAACTGCCTGGGATTCTAACAGTTTTTGTCTTCCACAGTCTCAGTCCCCACTGGTTTTTACAGCTAGAAGTTATGGCAGTTTTTCTTCCTGACACTGGGACCCTGGGCTTGGGGGGCTAGATGTGGGGCTGGGACCCCTCCTTCCTGAGGTATTGCTCCTGATATTTACCTGCCACATGTGGGTGTGGCCCCAGCTCCTTCTACATCTCCACCCCTGCTACCAGTCTCAATGTGGTTCCCTCTTTAATTCCATAGTTGTAGGACTTCACTTGAGCTCAGTTTCTGACAGTTCTGAATGATTGTTGTTCTATAGTTTAGTTGTAATTTTGATGTGTTTATATGGGGATGCAAGCATGTTTTCCTGTGTCTTGACTAGAAGTCCCTGGTGTCAGTAATTCTTAAAGCTCTAACGTGCAGCCAAGGTTGAGAACAGTGAATTTTTGACTGAATATTGTCCTGGGTGGCCCAATAACCCTGGTTCCCCACTCCTTGCTCCTGAGGCCTATGAGTAGTAGTGGCTTCTGGTCATTGCTAGTTACTGAGCGTCTCAACATTCTATAAATAGTCCCTTTAACACCTCTATAAATAGTCCTTTTAAGAAATTATTTTTAAACTCTAGCTCTTTCCCAACAACATTCTACTTGCTATATTGATATAAGAAATTTGAGTTTTATTTTGTAGGTAATTGAGAATCAGTATAATCTTAGAAAAAGTGTTAAGTTCAGACTTATACATTAGTTATTACTTCTAAAGGAAACTTTTACATCCTTCACATTTAAGAGTATTGAATTTTACTGTCAAGTGCCAAGCTTAAACATTTTTTATTTGTAGCAGTTCTGCTAACATTAACTATTTGAAGTTAGATAAAAAGAGTAATATAACATTAATTCAGTTTCTAATGACAACTGTTCTTTAGCTATGATATTGCTATAACTTAATCTGTAGATCAGATTGATTATTTTCCTTAGTATTTTCTTTTTGCTTTTTTTTTATATTGAGATAACATTGGTTAATAACATTACATAAATTTTGGGTTTACAACATTATAATTCAATATCTGAGTACTGTGTGTTCACAACCAAAATTACAGTTTCATTCTGTTGCAGTATATTTGATCCCCTTTACCCATTTTGCCTCCCCTCTTCGCTTCTGGTACCCAGTACACTGTTGTCGGTATCTATTCATTTGTTTTGTTATTTCATGTTACTTTTTTGCTTTATATTCCACGAGTGACATCACATAGCTTTTGTACTTTTTTGTCTAACTTCTTTCACTTAGCATAATACTTCCAGATATATGCATATATTCACAGATGGACAAATGATAATATTTTATCTTTTTTATGGCTAAGTAATATTGCATTGTGTGTGTGTGTGTGTGTGTGTGTTACACCTTCTTTATTCATTCATTTGTCATTGGGCACAGAGGTTGCTTCTGCATGGCTTTTATAAATAATGATGCAATGAGCACAGGGGTACTTATATCTTCTTGAATTAGTGTTTTCATATTATGTGGATAAATACCCAGAAAAGAAATCGCTTAATAATATGGTAGGTCTATTCTTAATTTTTAAAGGAAGCTTCATATTGTTTCCAAAGTGGGTGTACCAATTTACCATCCAACAGCAGCGTATAAGAGTTCTCTTTTCTCCATATCCTCTCTGACACTTGGTATTTCTTGTCTCTTAAATAATAGCCATTCTAATAAATCTGAGGTAATATTAGATTGTGGTTTTGATTTGCATTTCCCTAATAATTAGTAATGTTGAACATCTTTTCATATGCCTGTTTACCATCTTCATGTCTTCCTACAAAAAAATGTCTATTTGGATTGCCTGCTTATTTTTTTTTAAGTTGAATTATAATTTTAATTTTTTTAAATTTAATTTTATTATCTACTTGTTTTTTAATCAGATTTAAAAAAATGACTTATATGAGTTCTTTTATCTTGGATGGTAACTCCTTATTGGAATTATCATATGCAAATATTTCCTTCCATTTTGCCTTTTTGTTTTGTTGATGCTTTCATTTGCTGTGCAGAAGTTTTTTAGTTTGATTTACTTTGGCTTATTTTTGCTTTTTGTTTGTTTATTTTTTTTGCCTTTGGAGACATATTCACAAAAACACCACTGAGACCAATTTCCAGAATCTTAGTGACTATTTCTTTTGTATTTTATTGTTTCAGATCCTACCCATAAGCCTTTATTCTGAGTTAATTTTATGGTCTTTTATAAGATAGTGGTCCAGTTTTATTCTTTTGCATA
Organism: Noctilio leporinus; assembly: GCA_004026585.1. Taxonomy (NCBI): domain Eukaryota; kingdom Metazoa; phylum Chordata; class Mammalia; order Chiroptera; family Noctilionidae; genus Noctilio; species Noctilio leporinus. The sequence continues at coordinate 103,300 of PVIW01001481.1, read as the reverse complement.
TGGCTGTCTAATTTTCCCAGCCCCATTTATTTTTCTATTGTATATTCTTGCCTTATTTATTGTTGACTAGTTGTCCATACACAATGCAGGGACCCAAAAATCCTGGAATTATCTTCTGGAGGTCAGGCCTCTTATAGTACAGGCTTCCCATGATATATGAGTATTCTAGGAACCCATCTGTATTATCAGTATATTAGCTGGCATTCAGCTTTGCTTCTGTGAATTTTTTTTGAAGACTCAATGCGTTTGCCCATTTCATGATGGGTGATTTACAAGTGTACCTACCCATACTATTTTGAATGTTCAGTAGTTTTTTTTATCAAAATAGGCATGATTCCTGTGCCCCATTCTTGCTCCTAGCAATGTTTCCTCAAAGGGAAACATTTTGCTGATGTGGAAGAGGTGAAACAAAAAATGGCTGAAACACTAAAAGGCATCAAAATTGATGAGTTTGAAAACTGATTTAAGCAGTGGAAAAAGTGTTTTGACAGGTATAGTGCATCAAATAAAGAGTACATGAAGGTGACTGAAGTTTAAATATGTAAGAATAAATGCACACTTTTTTATAAATAAATTCTATTTTGGGGGTTTCCCCCTCATATGTTTGGGGCTCTCAAGTTTGTTCCATTGGTCTATGTGTTTGTTTTTCTGCTAATGCTATATTGTTTTGATTACTACTGGTTTGCAGTATAGTTTAAAATTGAGCACTATGATACTTCTAGATTTGTTCTTTTTCTTCTTAAGTTTTTATTTTTTATTATTTTTAGAGAAAGGGGAAGGGAGGGAAGCAGAGAGGGAGAGAAACATCAATGTATGGTTGCCTTTTACCTGCCTCCAGCTACAGACCTGGCTGGAGACCTGGCTTGCAACCTGGTTATGTACCCTGACTGGGAATTGAACCAGCAACCTTTGGGTTCACAGGCCGGTGCCTATCCAATGAGCCACCAGCCAGGGTCTTAATTTGTCCTTTTATGTCAGGTTTGCTTTGGCTAGTTAGGGTCTTTTGTGGTTTCATACAAATGTTAGAATTTTTTGTTATGTTTCTATAAAAATGTCATTAGGATTTTGATATGGATTGCATTGACTCTTTAGATGGTTTTAGGTAATATGTACATTTTAACAATGTTAATTCTAGCCCTGGCTGGTAGCACAGTGGATAAGGCACCTGCCTGCAAATCCAAATGTTGCTGATTCAATTCCCCAGACAGGGCACATAACCAGGTTGCAAGCCAGTTCTCTAGCCAGGTCTTTAGCTGGAAGCAGGTGAAAGACAACCATACATTGATGTTTCTCTCCCTTCCTCTATCTCTGGAAATAATAAATAAAATCTTTAAAAAAATGTTTATTCTTCCAATCCATGAACATGGAATATCTTCCCATTTTTATGTGTCGTTTTAAATATCTTTCAATAATTTTCTGTACTTTTCAGTGAATAATTCTTTCCCCTCTTTTGTTAAGTTTATACGTAAGTATTTTATTCTTTTTGTTGCAAGATAAAGAAATTGTTTTCTTCATTTATTCCTCATAGCTTGTTATTAGTATATATAGAAACAAAACATATTTTTGTATATTGATTTGGTATCTTGCAACTCTATTGTAATCGCTTATTATTTCTAATAGTTTTTTATGGTCTATATATAAAATCATGTTATCTGCTAAATAGTGACAGTTTTACTTCTTTCTTTCCAATTTAACTGTCTTTTATTTATTTTTATTGTTTAATTGCTCTGGCTAAGAGTTCCAATATTATATTGAATAAAAGTGGTGAGTATGGGCATTCTTGCCTTATTTCTGATTTTAAAGAATAAGCTTCCAATTTTTTACTATTGAGTATAATGTTAGGTGTGGTCTTGTCATATATGGCCTTTATTATATTTAGGTACTTTCATTTTATGCTCATTTTGTTAACAGTTTTTTCTTTTAATTATAAATGGATGTTATATCTTTTCAAATACTTTTCTGTATCTATTGAGATGTTCATATTCTTTTTACTTTCATTTTGTTGATATGGTGTGTCACTTGATTTATTTGTGGATGTTGAACCTTCCTTGCATCCCTGAAACTAATTCAACTTGATCATAGTGTATGATCCTTTCCATATATTATTGTATTTGATTTGCTAGTATCTTTAGAGGATTTTTGCATCTATGTTCATCAGAAACATAGAGCAATAATTTATTTTTTTGTGATGTTATAGCCTTGTAAAATTAGTTGAAAAGCACTCCCTCTTCTTTAATTTTTAAAACAAGTTTGAGAACAATAGGTATTAAATATTTTAAAAATGTTTGGTGGAATCATAGGTGAAACCATCTGGTCCTGTACTTTATTTAGAAGAAATTTTTTGATTACTTTTTGAATTTTCTTAGTAGTGATTGGTTTATTCAGTTTTTCTTATTCTTTATGATTCAGCCTAAGAACATTATATGCTTCTGAAAATTTATTTATTTCTTCTAGGTTATCCAGCTTTATGGTGTATAGCCTTTTACAGTTTTCTTTTATAATCCTTTATATTGTATTTCTGTGGTATCTGTTGTAACTCCTTTCAGTCCTGTTTTTATTTATATGTGTTTTGCTGTCTTTTTTTTTTTTATCTAGCTAAAGGTTTGTCAATTTTATGTTATCATTTTAAAGATGTATTATTAATTTTTTCTATTATATTTTTATTATCTATTTTATTTATGTTCTGATTTTATTAGTATCCTTCTACTGACTTTGGGCTTTATTTGTTCTTTTTGTTCTAGTTCTTTAAGGTGTAATATTAAACTGTTTAAGATTTTGTATTTGTTTATTTTTTGAGGTAGGTCTCTATTGCTATACACTTCCCTCATAGTATTGCTTTTGCTGCATCCCTGATTTTGTGTGCTGTATTTTAATTTTTATTTGTCTCAATGTATCTTTTGATTTCTTTTCTTACTTCTTCATTGACTCAATAGTTTGGTTAGTATAATATTGTTTTATCTTATTTGTGACTTTTCCAGCTTTCTTTTAGTAGTTGACTTCTAGTTTCATACTATTGTGGTAAGAAAAGGAGCTTGATATGATTTCAGTCTTTTCAAATTTACTAAGACTTGTTTTGTGTCCCAACATATAGTCTATTCTTGAGACTGTTTCATGTGCACTTGAGAAGAATGTGTATTCTGTTCCTTTGGGATGGAATATTAACTCTATCTTGAATAATGTGTTTTCTAAAGCCACTATTTCTTTACTAAGTTTCTGTCTCAATGATTAATTTATTGGTGTGTGTGGGATGTTCAAATCTCTTACTATTATTGTGTTGTTGTCTACTTCCCCTTTAGGTCTGATAATAATTGCATTATATACTTTGGTAATTCTAGGTTCAGTGTGAATATATTAATAAATGTTATGTGTTCTTAATAGATTATCTCATATCATTTTAAAATGCCCATCTTTGCTTCTTGTTACCTTTTTTGCCTTGAAATTTAGTTTGTTTCATATAAAATATGGCTACACCCATTTTTCTTTGGATACCACTTATTCGAGTATCATCTTTAACCCCTTCACTTTGATCCTGTGTTTGTCTTTGGAGCTTAAGTAAGTTTCTTTTGGGCAGCATATAGTTGGGCCTTATTTATTTATTTTTATTTAGATTTTGTTTATAATTTTTAGAGAGAAGTGAAGGGAGAAAGGCAGAGAGGAAGGGAGACATCAATGCATGGTTGCTTTACCTGCCTCCAGCTACGGACCTTACTGGAGACCTGGTTGACAACCTGATTATGTGCCATGGCTGGGGACTCGAACCAGAGACCTTTGAGTTCACAGGCCAGCGCCTTACCCACTGTGCCACCAGCCAGGGCTGAGTCTTACTTTTTAATTCATACATCTACTCTGTGCCTTTTGATTGATCAGTTCACTCCATTTATATTTAGAATGATTATTGATATATATATATATCATGTCTTCTGCATGTCTTCATTTTTTGCATGTGTATATTTTTATTTTAGCTCTGGATTTTGTTTTTGTATTTAACATGAGGTTTAAATGTTAAATGAGGTATAAAATGTCTCATTAATAAAATAGTCCTTTTTCTTGTGATAATATCTCTTCATTAACCTATACAATTTTTATTCTTTCCCTCCTTCCCTTTTGTTTTATTTATTTTATTTACCACAAATTATTCCTTTTATGTTGCACATTCATTACCAAATTGCAATAATTATAATAATTTCCATTCTTTTCCCCCTTTAACTGTTATGCTATAATTAAGTGTTGAACACTTTATTCTAAAATACAACCCTGCCTGGTGGGTCAGTGGATAGGCACCAGCCCAAGAACCCAAAGGTCACTGGTTTGATTTCTAGTCAGGGCACATAACCAGGTTGCAAGTCAGGTCCCCAGCCAGGTTCATAGCTGGAGACAGTGAAAGCAACCATACATGGATGTTTCTCTTCCTCTCAGCCTCTGTCCTTTCCCCTCTCTCTAAAAATAATAAATAAAATCTTTAAAATAAAAAATAAAAAAATTAAAGTTACAATTTTCTGCTTTTTCTCTGTCAACTTACTCAAAATGTGATGTACTTTTGTCTTTACTTCACCTTTATATCTGAAGTACAACATTGTTGGATATATTATTCTCGGCTGGTGGTTTCTATTTTTTAATATTTTGGATATGTGATTCCACTCTCTCCTGGCTTATAGGGTTTCTGCTGAGAAATTTGTTGATAATTTGTTGGGATTTGTTTTGTATGCTACTTCTTTTACATCTGCTTTGAGATATCTTTCTTTATCATTAACTTTTGACAGTGTTAATGTAATGTGTCTTGAAGAAGTTCTTTTTGCATTGAGATAATTGCATGTTCTGTTGGCTTGTTGCACTTGGAGGTCCAGTTCCTTCCCTAGGTTTGGGAAGGACCTATCAATTATTTCTTTGAATAAGTTCTTTGTTTCCTGTTCCCTCTCTGCTCCTCCTGAGTTACCCATTCTATGTCTTTCTTTCTGATAGAGTCAAATAGTTCTTCTGTTACCTTTTCTAGTGGAGTCAGTTTTTCTTGAGTTCTTTCACTTTTTAATAAATATTTGTTCTCTTTTTTTTTCCAACTGAATTACTTCAAACTTACTATTTTCAAGCTCATTAATTATTTTTCATATGGTCTTTATTTTTAATGCTTTTATACTGCATTAATCTCATTCACTGAGTTATTGAGGTTTTGAATTTCTGTTTAGTTTTTTAATAGTTTTAATTGCTTTAGTAAAGTACTCTTTCTGTCATTAATTTTACTCTTGAGCTCATTGAATTGTCTTTCTGAGTTTTTTGTATCTTACTGATTTTATGGCTGCAATTTTGAATTCTCTATCATTTAGATCACAATCTTTCGTGACTTTGAGTTTGTTTTATGGAAAGTTATCATTTCCTTTTTGTATTACCACGTTACCTTGGTTGTTCATGGTTCTTGAGGTGCTGTTCCCTTGACAGCACATTTGAAGTGGTGAACATTCCAGTTTAAGTATTCTTGATTTGATCAGTTCAACAGGGTGATAATTTTAGGCCTTTCTTTTGCTTTCCAGTAGATGGTGCTATAGTCCAAGTTTTTGTTTCCTTTTGTGTGCTACTGGTGCTTCCGGGGGTGGTAGGGCATCACTCCGGTTGTTGGAGTCGCTATCTGGGTAACCAGGTTAGTGGCTGTCCCTGCTCTGTTTGGGTTCCCTAGGTATTAAGGCACCACCACCATAGTATGGGGACTTGGAGTGCGGAAGGGGTCAGATTTACAAGGTCACTGTGCCGTTAACCTGTTTCGCTATGGCCACTGGTACTACGGTGCTGTAGCTGGCAGGCCATGTACACATCTCCGCTGAGGCTACTAGGCTTAGTCACAGTGTGTGGGAGAGAGCTGGATTCTTAGGTACTGAAGCTGTTTTAACCCCTCTGATTCTTTACCAGGTCATAGTGTAGGGGCTACACCCCAACTCTTCCTCTGCTACTGAATTAGTTAGGGCGGTAGGCTCAACTGGAGTGTCTGAGGGAAAGGTGTTTGTGGATACAATACCTGTCCTTTCCCTCATCCTCTCTCCCATATGTATTCTTGTTAAGTCCATCTTCAGATGTACCAATATCTGGGTCTCAGGCGTGCCATTATGATGAACAGAGGAATTTTTGTTGGGTTATAGAATTCTGACTAGTTGTAGACTTAAGGAAAGGTACAAAGGAGTCCTCTCACTCCACCATGATGCTGACATCACTCCTTGAATTTTCTTGAATTTGTACCATTACTTAAACACAGCTCCTTGTTACCATGCTATTAGACTCTTGATTTTCCTTGAAAGGCATTGGCAATTCCATCACTTGGTGATGCACTTACAATATCATCACTTGAAATAGCGATTTTGAGTTTCTCTTTTCTTCAGTATTTCCCATTTTCTTAGAATTCACATTTCCAGAACTCCCTGGATAGTCTCACTAAATTGACATTTTAAGAGGTTCTCCATTTTAGTTTCTAAATTCTCTAGCAATAATCCGGCCTTTAATTCTAGCAAAGGATTTTCCCTACAAAAGACCCCATAAGCCCCCTATCATTCTTTGAGAAAATGATTCTATAATCTTCCCCTCAATTTTTTTCTTATAAACATTGAGCCTCTGGTACCACCCAAAGAGTTATCATTTTGTTTCTTTTTCCATATGAATGGGTTTATGCAATCAAACTTGAGTATAATTTTGAACTCAACTTGACAAATGATTTCTCCCCATTATTGTAGTGAACTCTGCAGTGGGAGAAAAGGTTTATAATTTGTTTTCACTACTGAGAATAGTGTAAGGGTTTGGTGCAACTAATTCTACTTCAGCGAACTGCTTTATTTTTTAAATATGCATGCAAAAAAATCAACTTGAGAAAGTGGTTTTAGAAGAAAGCAAAGTGTTTTTAACCCCAGCTACAGATTTAAATACCATAGCTGGGAATATTATCTTCCTCACTGTAACTTCCTATTTCTTATTCGTAAGACTGGTGAGAAAGGTGGAAGATCAATGAGAAGTTCAGCTTTAATGCAATGGCAAATAATCATTTGGCTGGTAGTGTGTGTGTGTGTGTGTGTGTGTGTGTGTGGTGAAAGAATGCATTGATTTGAAAAAAAAGTTAGAAAATATTTTATTAAGAACTTCTGGAAAAAGAGATATGCTTTTGCTTTTTTTTAGAGCTATTTATTTCTAAAGTATTTGAAATCTGAGAAATTGAAAAATTAAAACCATCAATGAGCATTGTGAAAGAAAATGAGCTTCTGAGGCTTTAGTGGACTTTTAAATATCTATTTTTTTTGTAGGCCAATACAAATGTTAATAAAAATATAATAGAATTGATCAGAATGTCTTTATTCTATGCTCATAAACCAAATTTTGCACATTAGTTTAGAAGTAATGACTTTTTAACCAATTCTAAGCACTTCTATTCTAATTATTTAGATTGAAGTACTTCTAAGGATTGCATCTAGGCATTCAATTATTGAATGACTATTTCTGTAAGTTTATTTTTCTATAATGTCTTTTTTCCTTTAATATTACTATTTCTCTGAATATTTTATTATTTTTTTTATTACATTGTCCCAATTTTTCCCCCTCTGCCCTCCTTTGTCCAGCCATCCCCCTCCCCATTCCCACAGTCATTTCCCATCCTGTTGTCCATGTCCATGGGCCATTCATATATGTTCCTTGACTAGTCCCTTCCCCTTCTTTCCACACTTAATACCCTGCCCACTCCTCTCTGGTTGCTGTCAGTCTGTTCCTTGTTTCCATTCCTCTGGTTCAGTTTCGCTCATTAGTTTATTTTGTTCATTAAGTTTCTCTTATAGGTGAGATCATATGGTATTTGTCTTTCACCAACTGGTTTATTTCACTTAGTATAATACTCTCCAGTTCCATCCTTGCTGATGCAAAAGGTGGGAGTGCCTTCTTTTTCTGCTGTGTAGTATTCTAAATAAATGTACTACAGTTTTTTCATCCACTCATTTACTGATGGGTACTTAGGCTATTTTCAGCACTTGGCTATTATAAATAACACTGCTATGAACATAGGGGTGCATAAGTCTTTTTGAATTGGTATTTCAGGATTCTTAGGGTATAATCCCAGCAGTGAAATCACTAGGCCAAAAGGTCATTTTAAAAATGGTGCTATTTTTAGTGTTTTAAGGGAATTCCATATTGTTTTCCACAGTGACTGTATCAGTCTGCATTCTCACCTACAGTGCATTAGGGTTCCCTTTTCTCCACATCCTTACCTGCACTTGTGGTTTGTTGATTTGTTGATGATGGCCATTCTGACAGGTGTGAAGTGGTATCTCATTGTGGTTTTAATTTGTATCTCTCTGATGGCTAGTATTGTTGAGCATCCTTCCATATGCCTATGGGCCCTCTGTATATCCTCTTTGAAGAAGTGTCTATTCAGGTCCTTTGCCCATTTTTTAAATGGATTGTTTGACTTCCTGTTGTTAAGTCTTCTCTAAATATTTCTGAGGTCAAACCCTTGTCTGAGGTATCATTGGCAAATGTGTTATCCAATATAGGCAGTTCCCTTTTCATTTTAATGATGATTTCTGTAGTTGTGCAGAAACTTTTAAATTGATGTAATCCCATTTGTTTATTTTTCCCTTTATTTCACTTGCCTTAGGAAATATACTGGTAAAAATATTACTGTATAGGATATCTGAAATTTTATTGCCTATGTTGTCCTCCAGGACTTTTATGGTGTCACAACTTATATTTAAATATTTTGTTCACTTTTGATTTTATTCTGGTTGATAGTGTAAGTTGGTGGTCTAGTTTCATCCAATTTTCCCAACACCATTTATTGAAGAGGTTGTTTCTACTCCATTATATGCTTCTACCGCCTTTGTCAAATATTAATTGACCACAAAGATATGGGTTTATTTATGGGCTCTCTATTCTGTTTCATTTACCTATGTGTCTGTTCTTATGCCAGTACCAGACTGTTTGGCCTTGTAGTATAATTTGATATCAGGTATTGTGATCCCTCCTACTTTCTTCTTTCTTATGATTGCTGAGGCTATCAGATTTTTTTTGGTTCTATATAAATTTTTGAAATGTTTGTTCTAATTCTGCAAAATATGCCATTGATATTTTAATAGGAATAATGTTGAATCTATAGATTGCTTTGGGTAGTTATGAACTTTTGAATGATGTTAATTCTTCTAATCCATGAACACAGTATATGCTTACATTTATTTGTATCTTTCTTAATTTACTTCTAAAGTGTTCTGTAGTTTCCAAGTATAGATATTTTACATCCTTGGTTAAGTTTATTCCTAGGTACTTAGTTTTTCTTGCTGCTATAGTCAGTGGGATATTTTTCTTAGTTTCTGTGTCTGATATTTCATTGTTGATGTACAAAAATACCCTTGACTTCTGAATAATGATTTTGTATCCCACTATTTTGCCCAATTCACTAGTTAGTTTTTTGGTGGAGATCATAGGGTTTTTATGTACACTGTCATGTCATCTGCAAATAATGATAGTTTTACTTCCTTCTTCCCAGTTTGGATGCCTGTTATTTCTTTTTCTTGCTTGATCACTGTGGAAAGAACTTCTAGGACTATGTCGAATAAGAGTTGTGAAAGCAGACACCCTTGTCTTGTTCCTGATCTGAAGGGGAAAGTTTTAACTTTTTCCCCGTCGAGTATGATGTTGGTTGTGGGTTTCTCATATATGGACTTTATTATGTTTCTGTATGCTCCCTCTATTCCCACTTTGCTGAGTGTTTTGATCATAAATGGGTGTTGGATTTTATCAAGTGCTATTTTAGCACCTATTGATATGACCATGTGATATTTTTGCATTTCATTTTGTTTATGTGGTGGATTTTTCTATAATGTCTTTTTCTTTTTTAAACTTAGACATGTTTCAGGTGCTTTGGAATGTTCTTATAGCTGCTATTTATGAGTAATATATGAATTGGTTAGTAATAAGTTAATGAATCATCTGTTTTCCCAATTTGTCCTTCATATTCTTTGGCGCATGTCCAGATTTCTAAGGAAACAGTGAAAATATATTCACACCCACCATTTCTGATAAAGAAGATTGCAATGGTAGCACAAATACCAAACAACCATCTATGTAAATCCATTGCTTTGGAATGATGTTTGTTCTTTAAGTATGTTTTCTTTTTTAATTTTTAAATTTTGATGAGAGAGAGAGAAGGAAAAAAACATAAATTTGTTTTACTTATTGATGCATTCATTCATTCATTTGTTGCTTATTGTATGTACCCTGATTAGAGATTGAATACACAACCTTAGAGTATTGGGACAATGCTCCAACCAACTGAACTACCCTGTCAGGGCTTTTAAGTATGTTTTGCTAATGACACATATTAAGAGCAGTTTGTGAAGGGAAGATGAAGGAATTGTTTCAGAATAAAAGAGATTAAGAGAAATGACAACTGAATGCAGTGCATGATGCACAATTTTATTTTGCCATAAAATCATTATTGGGATACTTGGTAAAACCTAATTAAAATGTATACACCAACTAAATAGTATTTTATTAATGTTGATTTTCTGATTTTGATAATTGTATATAGTTTTGTAAGTAGATGTCCTTCTTTACTAGAAATACAAAAATGATATTTAGGACTAAAGGAAGATCACATCTATATAACTTATTCTCAAAGTATTTAGAAAACATGTTTGCAAGCACACACATCATGCATATGTACATGTAAGGCATATATTGTACATATGTGTGTATGACTACTTGTGTATTTGCATGCATACAACAGAGATAAAGGAAATGTGGTAAAAGGTTAGAGAAATATGAATGAAGGTTATTCAGGAATTTTTTGAGCCATTTTTGTAGCTCTTTTCCATGAATCTGAAACTATGTTAAAATAAAAAGTTAATACAAAAGAAGGAAAATCACTTTGCATGTTTTGAGAGGGGAGCTGGTTGCTTAGAGGTAATAAGAAAGCAAAAAAACAAAAAACAAACAAACAAAAAATAAACCCAATCTAAATATGCGAAATTACAGGTTCTATTAAGGTTAGAAAATACTATTAGTCTATATATTTTATATGGATATTTTTCAAAGCCAAAATTAAATTTTCACTTAGGAAATCTTGTTAAATGGATTAGACAAATTTACTCAGGAAATAGAAGGTAGTAAATTCTATAACATTTTACCTGGTATTTGTTGGCAAATGCCAGCCTGCTATTAGTGTATTAAATAAAATAGTATTTATTTATTTTATGAACCTTGATAGTTTAAAAATATTTACTTTATTAATCTACTTAGTTTTCTTCTTCCTGGTAATGAAAACACTGGGTCAAACCAGGAAATGCATAGTAGATTCTTTATAAATGCTTCCTTGTTAAATTTGTTAAGTTTAATGAAACATTAAGAGCATTAACTAATGGGAGGTGGTTGTACCTTATATTTCACCAAATCTTTCTTTCAAAACATTTTCCTTTTTTGCATCAGACAGTTCTTTAGGTGGCTGGTTTAGGAATCAACATATTGTTTATTTTTAGCAAAAGTTAAAAAGCTGATGTAGAGTTGAGTTCACTCCTAAGAAAAAGAGCTCTAATCTCATCACTTGGAGACTGAATATGACACCTGGATCTGTGCAACTATCTGGGGGCAAAGCTGTCGTGGGGTGGGAGAATGGAAAGATGAAAAGACTTTGAATCCTCAATGACACTGATGAACTGCTGAGTCAACCAGCCCTGGCACCTGAGTTGCCTCTGTACTTTCAGGTATTATAGACCCGTATGCCTGGGAATCTGTGTTATTTGAAAGTAACTTATTACTTATAGTAATAGGTTATCATACCTATTACTATATATTCTGGAAGTTTTCTACAAGTTTATTTTTATTCTGTGATTTTTTTTTTTTTTTTTTGGTAAAAAACCAGTCAGTTCATCAAACCAACCAGATGAAACAAGCTTTTGTATTTTTTTAACTAACCATAAATATGCAGATTCCTTGAGTCATGGATAATCTTATTCATCTTTTGAGATTATATAACATTTTAGAAGAGAAATTTGTAATAAGGAAGATAAGGAAGTTCTGGCTATACGATGGAAGTAATGATATTTACCTAATTTGTAAGTTGTAATAAGAGTTAAATGAGCTACTATATTTAAAGGTCATAGAACGGTGGCTGGTAGGTAATGAGTTCACAATGATTAACAATAGCAATAGGATAATAATTAACCCTTCTCATGTTTATGCTAAGAAACTTATCTCAATTAAAAATTTTTATCCTAAGTAACAAGCTCTTTGAGAGGCAAAGAACATTATCAATGAATTCAACTTCATTGATAATGTTTTAGGGAGTAAATATTATAACTCTCAGTTGTTAGACAAAAAACTTGAAAACTTGAATCATTACTGATGATTCACTATGACACTACCTACAAGTATACTTTTGACACCATACTGATATAAACTGCAGTACAGCAGAATTAAACATTTTGAAGGGTAGTATGATGTAGTGTGGCATTTACCAGATTGTGGATGATGCTATAATAGTAGGTTGTGAGCCCAATAGCGCTGCAACCAGAATTATAAAGAACTGACCTATACTAGAGTAGGATGAGTGAAATCCAAGTGATTGAATGTATAAAGGTGAGTATTATTTTATGCGACTTTGTTTTAGTAATGTATGCATGCGTAGGGTTATATTATAAAAAAGTTTTGTCACTGTGAGTTTGGGTACTTGGTATGATGGAAAAACATGTGTTCTGTAGCAAGACAGACTTGACTTCAAATATCGAACTTGTTGGCTTGTTATACGGAAAAGAGCATGAAACTGTGCCTATGATGATGAGAACTTAAAATAATGTCCCTTCCTTCCTGTCTCTGTCCACAGGCTCCCTATCTGTCTTTTTCATGTGGACTTAAACTGATGAAACCATAGAGTAAAGGCAGCACTGACATTAGCAAATGATGTGTCTTCAAAGACCAGATATAACTGTTTTATCTATTATATATTCATCCAAGCTTGAAACATCAGGAGCACATTGAATGATCTGAGTCCTGAAGCAAGGAAAATCAATTTTATTTAAACTCCAACGAATAGTATCTTTCCATGCTCCTCACAGTGAAGAAATCACTCTTTCCTTATTCTTAAAATAATAGGTATTTGGGTAGAACTATTGACTGTTTTCAGTTTGGTTATCTCAGCAGAATGACATGCCATCCATTAAAAGTGGGAGCATGAGGGCAGTGGGCCACCCGGGCACACAGAGCATCTGGGCTGAGTTCTCAGATGCCACCCGGCCACATGCTGTGCTGAGGTCACTAGGATGCATGGCTTCTCCTACCAGATGTGAAAGGAGAATGAGGGGATAAATGTATTATCTCATGGTGACTTGCTTATTCTACAGAGCCCACATCACCATAAGTATGAATTGTTAGTTTTTTCTCCAAGTCTAATTCTTTCATTTGATATTACTTACCTTAGTTCCTTATTTTAAAAAATATGTTATTTCCTTATTTTTATAAAGAGGGGAAGGGAGGAGAAAGAAAATGAGAGAAATAAGAATGTGAACAAGAAACATCAATAGGTGGTCTCCTGTTCTTAGGTGTTGGAACCTGGACCAGACTTGCAACCCAGGCATGTTCGTGACTTCAAATCAACCTTAACCCTTGGCTGGATGGGAGGACACCCAACCCACTGAGCCACACTGGTCAGGGCACTTACTTTAACTCCTTATTCATGATTTATTTATTTTCTGTGACTCCCAGAGAGAAGAAACAAAACATATTGATTTCATTGACACATTATTGAGCAAAACCCTCACCCCCCAAAAACCAAACAAAAACCCAACTGATACACTTTTTTCCTTTCCCTCCTTCTCCCCATTTTCCCTCTTTTTGCCCTTCCTCCTTCCCCTTCTTGTTCCGCTTCCTTCTTTAATAATACATCTTTTCTTTTCTTTCTATCTTCTTCTTATTTTTTATTTTTAATTTTTTTGATCAGAACTTAGTGAAACTGCAGAGGTAGTCAAGGCAGTAAATCAAATGGGTGCCTTTTACCTCTGGAAAATACTAAAGCATCCTCCTGCCACTGAGCTGGCCCCATGGCAGGATCAAGTGCTCCTGTTAACAGGAAGGGAGGAAAATATATTATCACTTCAGGACTGTCATTACCAGGAGGTTACACTGTGAACTATGGTATCCAGGGAACCAAGACAGGAGGGAAAAGGGTGGCGGTCGGAGGGGCAATTGAGTAGGGAGAGAGGGAAATAAAAAGCAAGATTTGGGGGGTCTTGTTTAACAGGATAACCAGAATGATGGTGATATTAATAGCAGAGGACTTCAACTTGAATGCAAAACATAACACTGCTTTCATTTAAAAGATGATTAAGAAGGCCACTTTCTTCCAGCTATCTTGCAGGTACATATTTGGGGAAACAGAGGCTCAGGGACACACACCTGATGGCTTCAGCAATCAATTCATGTGCATTTTGAACCTGTTAAGACAAGGTCTCCTACCTAGTTATAAAACTAAAGATGTATGTAACAGTGAAATCCCAAAGAGATCAGCCCATTTTATTTTTCCTTTCTGCTTCTAGAAGAAGCTCATTTAAAGATATTTCCTTCTTGATATACATTTTAAAATTTACCTAAATCACTTATCTAATACCTTAAATTACAGCAATAAAATGGCAAAAGATATGAGAGTGCTTTAGATTCTTTAATTTAGGTCATAATACTATAGCTGAATGCTGTATCTAAGTTGTATTATTATCATCTTATAACTGGAGAATTTTGCTTAGGCAAAGGAACAAAGTTCAGAATCTTGAGTTTTGCTTTCTTCATTTCTTTATACCCAGGTTGCTTACCACAGACACTGAACTCTTAACTGAGAGTAGTTATACTCATTTTTAATCTGTTTCTTCGAAGTCTGTTTTCTGTCTGGATTCAGTCGTGCAGCATATGGAATAAGCAGATCCCTAAGGAGTTCAAAGTCAGCTAGTTAGTTCCTGGATGTGCAGCAGGCCCTTGTTAATCAGTTGTATGTAGCAGGTTACTCGTTTTCCCATTTCTACTCTCCACCCTGCCTACACTAAAGTTTCTAACTTTATTGCAGAATGGTTCACCTTTTAGCAATAAGGAAATCATTAATACTTCTATTTTTAAAAGCAATATTACTAAGAGTAATTCTAAACCAAGTGTTATAGAAAAAGTAAACAGTATGTAATGGCTATGCTACCATTCTCTACCATTCCCTACAGGACTATCTGTTTTCCCAACAAAACAGAATCTAGTGCTTCCCCAAGTTATTTTTTAAAGGGCTTAAGCAGTCATTCGGATAATCAGACTTCATTGCTGTGAAATTTCATCAAAGTGTACTCAATCCTTGAACTCATATCTGAGTCCATTTTGCCAATCAGATAAAACTTCTTAGGCTTTTTCCTAGAGGCATGAGGATTAACTTGATCTTATTGCACTGCAAAAGATTTTGTGCTACGAACCATTTTTCATAAAAGCTATTTGTTGTGTTAGGAGAACTCCAGACAGGCTCCCTGTTAAAACAGATTTCAGGGGGTGGGATGGCTTACTCTGTTTTTTCACTTTGGATGAAATGAAAAATTCTTAGAAGAAATTCTTACAAGTTAACTGCAGAAGAAATGAAAAGCCTCCCCCCGCCCAAAAAAAAAAAAAAAAAAAAAAAAGAATACAGGGGAAATTAGCGTCTCAATAAGCATAAATATTATTTCCCATGAATAGACCCAACAATTTTTTTTTTAAATAAAACCTCGGACTTGGAAGCATTTGGAATTTATTTGCCTTAAGATTGTCACCTGCTTATTTTCTTCTGTCGGGCACAGAGGCCAAAGCCAAAGGAGTCCTTTCTTTTTTTCCTTTGTACAGGTCAGCCACCCAACGCATGCCCACTCCCATCCATCGCCCCACAAACAGCCTTTGCATCGAAAAAGCACTAGGTGGTGCCCATTTTCTTTGCCGGTGAGAGAGCTGGATTTCCCCAAGGGAGTCCGCTCCAGGCAAGTTCAGCAGCCGGAGCCTCCTACAGTCGGTCCCCACCTCTAACAGATGACCAGAGTGTGGTGTCACGTTCTGTTATTTCCCTAAGGCAGCCTGGGACTTTGCCGGGTTTAGGAAAGAGCTTTGGTTTGGGCGTCTGTGTTTTTAAATGTGAAGGTGGGCATGGAGGGGTGATGGTGGCAAAAAGCTTTGAATTTTCTCTTCGAAAGTAAAAGAGAAGAGGAATAAAGGCTGCAACTCAGCCATCTGCGTCTCTAAAAAGTGGTAGAATCGTACCTTTGCCAAGGCGTCCCTCCTGCCAGATCACCCCACAATGCCACCCACGTCTTAGTTTAATTTCTCACATGTTTACCCATCATCAGGCTATAAAATAATAAAAGAAAATAAAGCTTAATTTAAAATTTCAGTTTGCCTCAAAAAAATAATTATTTTGTCAAAGGAAGTATGGTTAAACAGAAGAATTTGTATGCCTGTGTTTACTGTTTGAAGAAGTCGCTTTATACCAAAGGGTTCATTCCTTAAAAAGAAATCTTATTAGGCATGCTGAACAGATTGTTGTTTTTTATGGAAGGAGAGCAAATAACTGGCTAAGGAGATGTTTTTTGTCAGGAGAATTTTATCCAGGTGATATGCCCATCAGATTTGTTTTAGAATTTAGAAGCATTTAGAAGTTTTTGTTCTTGTAAAGGTCTGGTAGCTGCAATGGGGTGTAATCATACTATTGTCACAAAATGAATAGAACAAAAGAATATGTTGATTTTTTAAAGTTAAAATATGTAATATGATTGTCTATCTATGACCTATTCTCTGAAGTTCAGCTGAATGGAATCAACTCATTCAAATATATTTATTTTGTTTTAAAGAAGGCAAGAAAATTGTATATGTATATTGAAATGTCAAAGAGTAGATGCGTACTAAAACCTGAATGCTGTTTCCCAGTTGGTGAACCATATTCCAGAAAAAAGGGAAATAAAGACTGTTAGTAGTTTTAAAAGTTGAGATAAGAAAAAGGTTTTATCGGGAAACTACGAGAATTTGTTCTGTGCTCTAGCTGCCCTGTCATATGTCATGACATGTGGCAGGTTGACTGCTCATTAATTCTATTTATATCAGTATGATAATCCACCCCACTGAGTACACATGTGTTAAAATATTCATAAATTATGTTTATTGCGGACAAATATACATTAAATGCCAAAAGAAGACCATTATTTAAAGACAAAACTAGTCAAAATCAAATAAGCATTGCCTTTTTACTGTCAAACCAGTACATTATATTTTATCAAATTCACATTAATTGCCTCTCCTTCCAGTGGCTCATAGGAAATGCTTATTTTTTATTTTTAAAATGTGCAAAAAAAAAAAAAAAATAGGTTCCACTGAAAGGAATAGACTTGGAAAACAGAAGATGTCACATTATTTCAGACAAATAATAACATCGACTGAACAAACCATCTAAAGAGAAATGCACTTCTGGCCTCAAAAATTGTTAAAATTATGACATTTAAACCCTAAAGCAGAATTGAATTTGAGGGTGTTTTTCATGACACCGAAGGCCGTATTAAATAAATCAGAGAATTTCTTGATAAAAAGCTGCAAGTAACAATTTTAAGTTTATACATATTTTGAAACCAAATACATAAAAGATAGCTGAGAAAATCTAGAACATCGAGAATGGAAAACAATAATTAAAATGTACTGCAGCACACTGTGTTTTAGAACTTATTACTTCCAAATGAAACAGTTCTGAACTACTCTGTTTTGAGTGATTTCAGGAAGTTGAAAAAGTCGAGGTGATTATTCTTTTTACAAGCTGCCTGTGCCGTTACAGACCACAGTTGAAAAGTTTGAATTCCTTGTCAAAATCCAAAGTGGTTTTAGTTAAAATATAGTGCTTAGCTTATCCAGTTCATCACATTCTGAATTAATGCCATGAAAACATCCAGGACTATTAATTATTAGGACCACACTTCAGGTATTGCTAAAATAATGGTCCTTTTAAAAAGTGAACTGTGTGCCAGCCTAATATTCTATTTGCAACACCCTCCAGGAAACTGTTAAACATTTTCAAAACTTTATTCATAAAGGAACACTTTGGTTTTATTTCTGGAGAAAATTACAGATGATGAGTAAAACAAAATAGGAAGTTTTGATTTTATTTGTTATTGCATGTTTTTCCGAAAGGAGAGCAGTAAAGGACACAATAGTAAAAATGAAGTATTTTTTCTCATGTTACCAATATTTTCCTACAAGAGTAAAGTGATCACTCTTGGATTGTGTGTTAACTTCAGGTAAGATACCTGTTACTTGTTTTTAAGTGTCGGCTTTATTGAGGTGTGTTGACAAAACTAAGATACATAAAGTGTACATGGTGATGATTTGATATCTGAATTCATTATAAAAGAATTTCTTCCATCTAACTGATTAGCACATCCATCATCTCACAATTTATCCTTATAATTTGGGGGGGGGTGTTAATAAGAACATTGCAGTTCTACTGTCTTAGCAAATTTCAATTACACAGCACAGTGTTATCAACTCTAATCACCATATTTTACATTAGATCCTCAGACCTTATTCACCTTATAGCTGAAAGTTTGAACACTTTTACAAACAACCCTTCCCTATTTCCTTCACCCCCAGCTCCTAACAACCAATATTATACCCTCCATTTCCATGGGTTTGACTTTTTAAAAATAGACTTCACATAAAGGTAAGATTTTCAGTACAGTGATACCTTACAAAATGTTTTACTTTCCATTTTCCCTTGGAAGAAAAATTTTTTAACTTATACATCATTTAAAGAAACTTACAGATGTGGGAATTAATCGTAAGGAAATTACTTAAAATGTGGAAAAAACTATATGCATACAAACTGTCTTTATCATGTTATTTAAAGTAGCACACTTTGGAAGGTATTTTAATATCTAACGATGAACTATTATGCAGTCAATAAAAATATGGGCACATAACAGTATGGGAAATGTGTAATAAAATAGTAAACCAAAAAAAAAATCAGGATATAGGATAGGGTATAACATGAGTATAATAATTTTAAGATATGCAAATAATGCAATGCTAAAAGAGAAAGAACAGGAATGCTAATCATTAGGGAGAAAAATGGATTTTTTGCCCCTTTCAAGCCTCTTTCATGCTGCCTTGCTATGATAATTTAAAATGCATTTTAATATTTCTAAAAAATTATTTGGAAGAAATCAGTAGCCGATTTACATTTTTCCTTAGAAGTCATAAATAATCATCACAGACTTTTGAGGAGAAAAATTATACAACTTCCACTTCCAAAAATGTGAACTTTGGAACCAGTATTCCAATGTGTGGCTTGGGCAGTCAAACCTAATTTGCTTGTTACTGAATCACAGCACTCATATATTTTATCAGATAAGAATTCTCTCTTTTATTTTTTTTGTGTTTCCTTGCTTATTCTATTTAACCCCAAACCACAGCATTTTCATCTATCAGTTGTCAAGCACCCGGAGCAGACATTTCAGAAAAAACAAAACAAAACAAAAACACATATCAAAACACCACAAAACCCTCTCATTAAGCTCTCTGCAAAGTTTGGGATAGCCTTTCATGTGAATCTTGGCCTCTGTACAGCATCCCGCACAATCATTTTCATCTGAGATTTGAACATATTGGAAGAACTAGAGCCTTCCTTTCTTTTATCCTGTCATTCCTCCCCCCCCCCCCAACCCCCCCCCCCCCCCCTGGAAATGATGGGCATATGGCAGGCACCCTCCCTGGATTCTCAAACAACAGGAGGGACCTGATTTCAATTCCTACATCCTGTCATCAGTGACTCTCGGGATATTTTGCTCTTGCAAGGCGAGAGATGTGATTCGAATTTGCCATACGGACAGAGCTTAATACGATGCCATTTTTACCACTGGAGCCCTCCATCAGTTAATTAAACATGATATAAATCACCGCGTGTATTTGTAAAGTAAGATTAATATGGCAAAGTCAAAGTAAATGAATTCTCCCCATCCTACGAGTGTGAATCACCGGTAGGAAGATTACACTTTTGGAAACTCAATACTTTTGAGCAGGCTTTGTTGGTTTAATCCCTCAGACTGCTTTGTGCAACTCGAAACCGGGAGCTGTCATCTTTAGCCAAAATTTCAGCCATGACTTCCTCAGCTTTCACCCCTTCGTTGAAATCAGCACTCACAAGACTTAACAAAGATGAACCCTGCAGTGGACCACAGGGCAGTCTCTTACCACCTGGACACCAGAACACGTTAAATAAATATTTCATTTTGTTTTAAGGTGAAGACTTTTCCCAGTTTCCCTTTTTTTCTTTCCTGGGGAGCTAAGGGCTACCCCCTAAGCCACACATTCCATCACTGTGGTCAGTTAGGTTTATAGCCTTAATAAAAGGATTTTCCCCTTTCCCGTGCTAGGGAGCCTTGTTAAACCAGAGCAATTATAGAAACACAAGATAGGTGCTCTGTGAAGATCAAAGCTCACCTCAAGACAGCTCTGTAGGAATTTGGAGCTCTCTTTGAAAAGTGCTCAGTTTACAAAGTATAGAGGTATTAAACCTCAGGAATTAAAAAAAAAAAAAAAAAAGCCAAGTTTCAAATAATGTTAAAAGTCTGACAGTAGTTAATATGGGATCTCCTTCAACCCCTCTTTGTGTATTATTCCTAATATCTATTCACGGCATATCTATAATAGCTCCAAAGGAACCATTATGCTCAGAAGATATACGCATATGATGGATTCTTAATACCAAATACATTACCTGCTCAGTAGGTACATTTTAACCTCAATATCCTAGCTCAGGGGGAAGGGTGAGAAAATGGCCTGTAAATTTCTTTAGGTGGAAAAAAAATTCAGGGAGGGGAAAAAAAATATGCAGCATGTCCGGGTCTTTATAGTTTGCGGCTCGCTCAACAGAATCTCCCGAGGCTGCACCAGGTGACAACACTGCTAACCCTTTGGGGCCACTGACCAACTCACCCAACTGGGTATTAATGCACCCGGTTGTGGGCATTGTAATGTTTCCTTTGCTTCTCTAGATTGTATCATTCTTCCTTAAAATACGCGCGCGCGCGCACACACACACACACACACACAAGTATGCAGGTGTATACACACACCCCTTGCTTGTAGATTCCATTTGATAATATTGGAAAATAACGTTGGTAAACCCTGAGTGGCCATGGGAGCTTATAAGTGACAAAGGGTTTGAAAATACTTTTCTTGATTCTGCAATCTGCAAGCCACAAATGTTCTTTTGTTGTGCAGCATCTTCGTACAACAGAGCAGAGTAAACAGGCTCAGGCTGGGATTTTGAAGTCCATGCTTCAGTTTAGAAAAATGAGTTATTTAAAAGGCAGCCATTACCAAGAACATTTTCCTATTGATTTAGAGAATACCATTTAGGGGTTTTAGTGTTTGGTATTCTTAGCTTTGAAAAATGCAGAGAAAAATGTAAACCTCTTATTTTATTTTATTTACTTCAGTGTATCTATTTTTAAGGAACCATTTGATGATGATAAAAACAAGAACTGATATTTATTGACTGCTTGTTATGTGCTAGGTTCTATGGCAAGGTGGTTACATGGTATATCTTCCTTAATCTTCATGACAACCCTATGAGGTAGGTTCTATTATTATATTTATTTTATAGGTGGGGAGACTGTGGCACAGAGAGGCTGTGTTATTTGCCAAAGATTACAAAGCTGGTAGCAGATGAGGTCTGGGTTTTTAATCAGGGTTACATGACTCTAGAATCCCAGTTTTTACAGCCTTTGTATGACTCTCTGATTTGAAGTTTATTTTTGTGCAGTGAGCTAAAGTTTCTATTTTATAGTTTCTTTTTATTTAGTAGTAACATTTAGGAGTTGAAATTAAAGTTAACTGAGTTGGTTATTTTCTTCTGATTAATTCTTTGCTTTTAATTTTGGTGTCAAATGGATAATGTAACTTCGTTTAAATTAAAATAATTTTCAATTACAGTTGACATTCAATATTATGTTAGTTTCAGGTATTAGTTCACAGTGAGTAATGCAATTTTAAGTTTTGAGTTCTTAAAATTTATTTTGGGAGATATCATATACCAAAGTATGCTAAAAGAGTTTCATGATAGTAATCACCTTTTCAAATTTTTTGCCTTGGAATCATCATTTCATGATTCACCTAAGAACATGTCATTATTGAAAGTAAAAATATTCAGTTGTTTGCCTTCCCTTTACATAAAACCTTTCCTTTGATGAACTCTGATTCTGATATTTTATCTAATAGTGAAGGAGATTATTTCACATTTGGAAATATTATGTTGCAATGTTAGTCATTAGAATCTTAGATCCACCAACATTGGTTCTATAATCTTGGGTAACTAGTTAAATTCTCTTGGCAAAATGAGAACAGTAATACCAATCATACATTGTTATTACGAAAACTAACACAAATCATATGTACTGTATATAACACATAGCAGGGTTCTGACTCATGGTGGTCTAATACATATTATTTTCTTCTCTCTTTCCCTTGATTGTATTTGTAGTAGATCTGGCTGCAAAGATTCTTCCATCTCTCTTAGATAAACATTGGAAGTCTTCCTTTCATAGTCTGGAACTTTATTGAAAAATAATTCTGAAGCCCTGACCAATGCTGGTACCATCCAGTAGCCCCTGAGCCACCTCTGCCGGACCCGAAGCTCTGAACACAGAAAAACTTACTCTTCTTGTCACGGCTTCACTTGATCATCCCACATCAAAGGGGCCCTTGAAATAGAAGGAAAATGTACAGTTTCCGGTTTTAGATTATGAACATTGTGGACTTTAAGAATTTTCTAGCTGTCTTCTGTGGATTGTCAGATCTCATTGGAACAAATATCTCAACCTGCAGCTTAGCAACAACATATGTCATCTTGCCCTTTAAAACCTTGTCACCCACTGCTCCAAGGCTGGCCCTTCCTCCTGAGGCTATGGAGACCTAGCTTGCATGTTCCAATTGCCTCTAGCTTCTTGCTGGTGTATAATACATATTAATAATTATTCAATCAATCAATCTGCCACCTTTCATTAGCACTACATTTCTTTCATGGCATAAAAACACAGTTGACATTTTATTGAAATTCAAGACTTTTTGAGGAGTCATTTTAATCTTTAATCTAAGTAGATGTCTATGGAAACATATAGGCATACCCATATTCTCTTAAAAGAAACCAGTAATGTCAAAAAATGTTTATTCTGCTTCTTGACATCTCCCGTCTCTTCTTTCTTCACTTTTCTTAATCTTTCTTTGTCTACATGCCATGCTCTCATTGTCCTTAGAAATATTCAACATGCAGCATGAATGTAAGATGAATCCTCTTTGAAAATATCATTTTAGTGAGCTATGATATTTTGTTGACTCTCCCTGAATAATGAATACATCAAGTGATTCTGCCACTGCTCCTTACCTAAAGGTCCACCTACCCTACCAGAGTCTGTGTGCATAGAAACACCTGGCATTTGGTCAGAGCATTTGATTTCTTTCTGGGGCTGCCAGATTGAACAAATAAAAATACACAGCACCCAATTAAATTAAAGTTCCATAAAAACCATGAAAAATTTTTAGCATAAGTATATCTCATGCAATATTGGGGATATGCTTATATATATATATATATATATATATATATATATATATATATGTATGTATGTATAAATTATGTATATATAATTTTCAGAAAGAGGGAAAGGCAGAGAGGCAGAGAGGGAGAGAGACATCAATGTATGGTTGCCTTTCATATGCCTACAGCCACAGACCTGGCCTGAGACCTGGCCTGAGACCTGATTATGTGCCCTGGCTGGGAATTGAACCAGCAACCTTTGGGTTCACAGGCTGGTTCCTTGCCCACTGTGCCACCAGCCAGGGCAAGGATATACTTATATTAAAATGTTATTCATGGTTTATGAAAACCCAATTAATTTGGGCTTCCTGTGTTTTATCTGGCGACTCTATTCCTTCTACCTCTTTAGTGAATAAAATAACAAACTTGGTGCTGTTTCTGTTAACTCTTAGGGGTTCAATAATGTGCCACTTGGAGGAGGCACATTTATGTTTTGCATAAACACTGAAAGGATGTTGAACCAAAGGTTAAGGATGAAGTTTGAAGAGATGGTTTTGGTAGTCTGGAAGGACTGGGAATATCAAAGAGCTATCAAATCACAGATTGTAATTTAATTTTCTGATTTGCTTTATTCATTTCTCTTAATGGCAAAAATGACAATGACTCAATTAAAATAGTATAAAACAGCAGACTTTCTCTGGATATGTGTTATTCATTTATTCATATTCATTCTTTCATACATTCAGCAAATATTTATTGAAGGCCTACTATATGTCGGGAAATGCATGGTGGTTTTAACATTTTTATTTTTACTTCTGTTCAGGTTCAAGGGCTCTGTGTGTATGTACCTGGACTTTAATGGTGATTATTTGAATAACAATGGTTATAGTTGCCTAAGCCATGCTTCCTGACTTCCAATCAAACATTAGTAATAGATATCATACACCCTTGAAAACTAGTAATGTGTATTTTATTAAAGGTCTTTTGCCTTCATCTTTAAAAAGTAGCATATACTTAGAAGATTATGTTATAGAATACCAGGATTTATAGATATATAGTTACATCTTTGAAAAGAAACTTTCCTCATAGCACCAAGTTAAATTGTGATTCATTCTAGATTTTTAGAAACCAGAAGGTCAAAATATTGTTCCAGTATATTGCTTCATCTGATAGACATCAAAATGATTCCTAGCAATTGTCTTTCTTAATTTTTAAGTCATTTTGACCCATTTTGAGATTATGGGGAATCTTCGGTGTGTTTGATTGGATTCAGTCAAACAGGCTGTGCAGGTTTTACTATGCCTTGTAATTTTTTCATTACAATAAAAAGCCTTTTAAATCACTGCTACTTAGAATTATATTGAAAATACTTGTGATACTTTTATATACAGAGAGTTTAATGCCAGGATGTGAAAGCAAATTGATTGTAGGCAATTCTGTGCTTGAGCACCTCAGAGTAAAAAGAATTACACCAATAACCCTGGGGACTCTTGCTCTTGGAAAGGCTGTCTGTGTGCTCTGACATCCACTGGCAGGTGAAAAAAGAAGGGATTACTTAATTCTGATCTGAAACTGTATAAACACATTTTAATCCAGGGAAATAATTTTTCATAGTGGGAAAACAGCACCTCAAGAGACATTTATGCTTAATGTTTTTCATTTAGTAAATTAGCTGCAGGAAAAGTATGTCATCTTTTCCATAAGCTCTTGAACATGTAACAGTGACTGAAACGCAGACAATTTGCCATCTGGAGGGTGTGTTGGGTGTGGAGGGGCTTCGCTGGGTCAGCAGATAAAACCCTCATGGACTTTTTACCTCTGACACCCTGGTCAAAGTGAGAAGTACTTGGGGCTTTTAACCAGAGTCTCTAATGACACATACCTCAGTCAGCCTGAGGAGCAGCTGATGTGTTTCAGAAGTGACCTTAGACTGTCAGGCCAGCATCAGAGAAAATGAATTAATATTTTGGGGAGGGGCCTTTGGTCAAGATTATGATCCCTGAAGAGTCACTCTTGATTTTTCTTTCCTGGTTCTTCAAGGTGAAATGTTCAGGAAACCAGAGTTCTTGGCTTTTCAGTGAAAGCAAAAACTAGATGTGTCAGATTTGATTTTAGCAGACAGACTAGCAGCATAGAATTGTTCACATGCTTTCCCAAGCTTAGCTGGAGCAGATACTGAGGGAAGGGGCAAAGGTGAGAAATAAAGAGATAGAATATGTTTATTGACATGGGCTCTTAATACTTGGAGGGACCAAAAGGGAAAATTTATACAGACAAGTGGGCCTGGAGAAAATATGTTTCTAAATGAAACTCAGGCCTCTCACCTACAAACACATTTCTACCAAGAATGTGGCCTTGAACAACTTCTAGAGGGAACCTTATAATAAATGGACCCAACCACTCATTGGAATCTCCCACAATCAGTTCTCTTGAAGAGAATGCCTCACCCAAGACCTTACTTTTGGGTTCTCATGCTTTCCTGGGCATAGCTCCACCAGGTATGCCATTCACATCAGTTATAATAACTGAATTCTGTTTTGAGAGATAGCACCTACATGGGTGTAAGAGAGCAGACCCCAGAACCTGCTGTCTACCTTCTACTACCAGTTCTGTCATTACTTAGCTGTGCAACTTGAGGCAGATTAAATAACCTTTGTGCGCCTTGGCTCTTGCATGTGTAAGATGGAAGGACTGAGTTAATATATATAAAGTCCTTGGTTACTTACTACCCATATATTCATGTTCCCTAGCAGGCTGTGAGAGTTGCATATTGAGACTGTGTGGTAGTTTGTGGTCCTACAAACTTAGAAAATAAAAGTGTATAACCATGGATGAGCAATGAGAGCCTTTTTCACATGCTTATTAGCATTATTGCCGCTGACCATAGCGAGCACCTGGCCAACAACAAAGGACAAGATCATTTAAGTTCTTGTGATAAAGTATCATATGTAAACAGTCTCCAAAGGTGGGATTTCAGGGATTGTCTGGCCCAACGTTTTCCTTATCTAGATAACTGCAGCCCAGAAAAGTGAGCCCAGTAGCCAGGTTTTTACAGGGCCAGGGCTTCCTCCAACGTCTCTTGTCATTTAGTATAGTGCCCATTCTCTGACACCAGGCTATGTTGTTACAACTTAGATTCAAGTCAATCATTACTGGGAGACCCTAATTTTCCTCCTGAAAAATATCCCCTCATGTAAATTTCCTAAACCATTCTCCAGATCCATCCGTGTATCCTGCAAACTGGTGGGGTTCTTTGTCAACTTCATTGCTAAACTTTACATTTTTATCATCCAACCATTCTCAACATTAATTCTATTCTTCTGTCAGAGACAGTCACTTTGCTTCAACACACCTTGTGAATTCTTACCATGACAGCTTTATACATGTTGTATCTCTAATGTGGTGGCCTTTCTACTCCAACCCATTTTACAAGGGCCTGCTCAGTTTTACCTTGCACATAGAGTCTTTATTAAATATCCCAACTTAATCTAGTTGAAGCAGGTAAGTGTTAACTCTGTTTTGATAAACTAGAACCAGAAAACATTCATGATATCTCATGGTCCTTTTATGAATATGATTCAACCTAGACCTCTGTTCTTTTAGGCCAGAGCTGAGTATGTTTCTAAACACAGCCTGGCCGTCTGCACTATGGACTAATGCAACTTCTTGTTGTCTGGTCTTCCTGAGAATGCATTATATAGATTGCAGTTCATTTAGAATGCAGCTGCTGGGGTCATGACTCACAAAGAGATTAATCATTACGCCTGGGTTAGCTTCATTACTTTGACTACCCATTACATCTTGCCGAGATTATAAAATGTTGCTTTTAACTTACAAGACCTACACTAACATCCACTTACTTCCAAGACACGCATTGATGCTGTTTGCTTTGGTATTAGCAGGTCACTGGAAATTGCTAGTATTTCCCATAAGCATTGGCTTCAAAAATTAAGTCATGCTGAAGATTTCTAACATCAGATTGAGTAACACATCTAGTAAAGAAAGTATATAAAATGCTTTATTGTAAATAATATTAAAAGTTACAGGGCATGTATGAAGAGCAGAGGCAAACATTTTAACAAAAGAATCAAGGTTTTAACATTAAAAAATGATGTCATCACAAAAAAAAGATTTCCCTGAAATTGTGGAGCTATTAATTAAAGTACTTCCACACTGGTGCAAGCCATCTGTATTTTTTGTGGCATTATCCTGTTCCTTTCATCCTGTGATTCAGCTCAACCCTGAAAAAAGAAAAGTATTCTGAAGATAAATGTTGCTATTACTCCCAGTCCACAGTGAGTATAAATGGAAAAATTAAGGAAGACGATATTTACCAATAAAAATTGCTGCATAAATTGAGCTCACAGAAATAAAGAAGATCCACAAATAGAGATGGACTAATTTAATTTTCCCCAAATCTGTATCTATGTGAGCTCTTCTTCACAGGAACAAAAAGGAAAAAAAGTTAGTGTAATAAAATTTTTGAAGAACATTGTGGAAGTGTCCCTGACACACTTCTCAGGTTGTATTCCCTGATAATTATATTTTAAGTAAGTTAAAATTAAATCTTAAAAGATATGTCACATATGTGTGAACCTGAAGGGAAATGGAAAATTAAAGATGTTGTGATTGGTTATATTTAAGGACAAAAGTTTTATTTTAGAGTTTTAATCCTTGTGTGAAACTGTGAAATTGAAATACATATATATATATAAATTATTTTCAGAGAGCGGGGAAGGGAGAGAGGCAGAGAGGGAGAGAGACATCAATGTGGTTGCCTTTCACCTGCCTCCAGCCATGGACCTGGCTGGAGACCTGGTTATGTGCTCCGGCTGGGAATTGACCCAGTGACCTTTGGGTTCACAGGCCGGTGCCCCATCCACTGTGCTACCAGCCAGGGCACGAATATCTATTTTTTTAGTGAGAACTTAAACTTATCTGTAGTTCTTGTTATAGGTAATGAGGATGAACTTTATTCCTGATCAATTCACAAATTTGATAAGGTCATAACAAAACATAACTTACAAGTAAATATTAAATTGTTAATAATAACAAAATATAGAAAGGATTTCTTCTAAAGGAATTCTGCTGGGCAAGAGGACAGGTATTAATTAATTTAAGCAGTTTATATAGTATAGTAACTTGTGAGGTTGGTATTACTGTTATCTTCTTTACAGATGAAGAATCTGAGGCTCAGAGGGGTCAAGAAATGTGCCCAGTTACATAGCTAGTAAGTTGTGGCACCAGGTTCAAGCCCAGCTAGTGCGGCTCCTGAATCCATGTTTATAGCCACATTATGGTATACTATTTCTTGAAGTCAATGTAGAATGGTATCCTTTGATTCCACCACAAATTATCCCAAATCTATATTATCAAAGTAGCAATTTAAAAGCAATTTAAATAATCTTTTAATTGTTATCAGGAAGTCCGCTGCCTTTATCTATCAATGTGAAAGTGTTCTCCTATGTTGTTCTTTTCTGTACCATTGGATTGTAATTTCCTTTGACCAAGGACATTTCTTTTCTTTTCTATTTTCATCATGCCTTGAATAGAGCTTTTCACTCAGGATATGAGTTGCAGTTTGGTCCAGTTACCAAATATGCATGAGGTGCTTACTGCATAACAGGATCTGTGCTATGCATAGGAACAGAGAATGACTTAGACATGGGCCCTGCCCTTAAGGGACTTAGTCTTGTTTTATTCCCTGTGAAGCATTTATTTGTCAAGATCATTGATTTAGGGCCTGTCACTCATGCCATGGATTTCCTCTCCAGTGTCTTATTCCTGCTGGAACCTGTTAGTGTGTTTCACTCTTAGCCACTCAATCTTATAAACTGGTGAAAACTTGCCTTCCATTCATCATTTGGGGACTTGGCAAGTGCCATTTTGAAAAATAAAGACAAACCCACAAAAAATTTAAAAACTTTTCTTTAAAAACATGAAACAAACACCCAAGTAACTGTTGTACAAATCTAATGCAATTAGCCTGTATTTGAGGAATAAATGAAATACTGAGGGAAAATGGTGGGAGTGTTTCATGAACAAGACAATGGTTGACCTAGGTCTTAGAAATGAAGAGTCTTGCTAACAAAGTTGAGGACACATGTCATTTTAAATGGGAATAAGAATGAGCAAAGACATGAAAGTAGGAAAACATAAAATGTTCAATTATGGAATGCTATATTTTAGAAAGAATCAGTTAATTTTGATAGAATGTACTAATTCTGACTTTTTAAAAATCACTGTAAGAGCTAATGATTGCACACAGTGTTCAGAAGGGATGGAGACATGCATGGTTCTTATTTGGAAAACTAAAGCTGACAATAATTTTTTAAAAAAAGAAGTGCAAGACTTGTATATTGAAAATGACAAAACCATATTGAAAGAAACTGAAGAGGACCTAAATAAGTGGGAACACATTTATGTTCATAGATTATAATAAGAGTTGAGATTATTCGAATGGCAATAATCCTCAAATTGATCTACAGATTCAATCCTTATCAAAATTCTATGGCCCTGGCTGGTGGCCTAGTGGATAAAGTGCTGGTCTGTGAGCCCAAAGGTCGCTGGTTTAATTCCCTAGCCAGGGCACATAAAGAGGTTGCAAGCCAGGTCTCCAGCCAGCTCTGTGGCTAAAGGCAGGTGAAAGGCAACCACACATTGATGTCTCTCTCAATTTCTGCCTTTCTCCCTTCCCCTCTCTCCAAGAAAAAGAAAATTCTAGTTAGTTTATTGGAAGAAATTGCAAGACTGACTTTAAAGTTCATATGGACATATAATATACCCAGAATAGTCTTTCAACAGGTGGTACTAGAACAACTGGATCTACATGGGAAAAAAAAGAAGAAGAAGAAGAAGAAGTTGGACCCCAACCTCACACCATATATAAAAATTACTTCAAAATAAATTAAACACCTAAATCTAACAGCTAAAACCATAAAACTCTCAGAAAAATATAGCTGTAAATATTTGTCACCCTGAATTAGGCCATTGCTTCTTTCTTTTTCTTAAAAATAGATTTTATTTATTTTTAGAGAAAGGGGAAGGGAGAGAGGAAGAGAAGGAAAGAAATATTGATGTGCAAAAGAAACATTGATCAGTTACCTCTCACACACCCCCAGCTTGGGACTGGCCTGCAACCCAGGCATATGTGCTCTTACTGGGAATTGAACCAGCAACCTTTTGCTTTCTGGGGCGTTGCCCAACCAACTCCGACACACTGGTCAGAGCAGGTCATTGTTTCTTAGATAAAACAACAAAAGTACAAGACTAAAAAAAAAGGGTAAATAATTTGTATTTCATCAAATTAAAAAATTTTTAAAGGACACTATAAACAAAATAAAAACACAACCCATGAAATGAGAAAAAAATATTGGCACACTAGTACGGAGTCTTTGGAAAACAGTTTGTTAGTTTCTTAGAAAATCAAATATAGAGTTACATGTAATTCATCAATTCCTCTTTTAGACATATGCAAAAAAAAAAAAAAAAAAAAGGGAAACATAGGTCCATACAAAATTTTATGCGCAAATGTTCATGGCAGTATTACTCATAATAGCCCCTAAATGGAAATACCCTATATCTCCATCGACTTATGAATACTAAACAAAATGTAGGTTTATATACAATGAAATATTATTCAGCCAGAAAAAAAATAAATAAAATACCGATATCTGATATAACATGAATGAAACTTGAAAACATGCTAAATAAAAAAAGCCAGATGCAAAAGGTGACATTTTATATGATTTTTGTCCATATAAAATATCTCAAATATGTAAATCTCTAGAGGCAGAAGGTAGATCAGTGGTTTTCAGGAGCTAAGAGAAGGGAGAAATAGTGAGTGATTGCTAATTATGTATGAATTTTCTTTTTGGAATGATAAGGTTCTTGAGTTGGATAGTGATGATGGTTATACAACCTTATGAATGTAGTAAAAACCACTGAATTAGATACTTTAAAAGGTGATTTATATGGTATGTGAATTGCACCTCAAAAAAAAGCACAAAACAAACAAAAGAGAAAAATGAAAGCTTATGAAACAGTTAGCTAACTGGCAGAGGTTATCTGTGGGAAGTGTGAGTTTAGACAAGATAAAGTTCCAATGTACTAAAAGGGTTAGGAAGATAAGAAAGGTTGATAATAGCCTTTACTATCTTATCAACATGTTGTATATTGGGAAGAAAATAGAAAATTAGATCGGAAATGAAATTGTGGTTAGGTTATTTGGGGGCCTTAAGAATCAATTAGAAAATGTTATAGATGGGTGCATATAGAAAAATAGGAAATTATTGTAGGTTCAACAGCTTGAAAGTAGAAGAATGAAAAGCCACACACACAAAAAAATCATAGATGAAAATAGTAGAAGTTCAATGCAAATGTGACAAAATACCTTTAATTGGGACAAGGTCAATTTCAATAAGTCAAATATATTCTATAATTATATATATAGACATATATAATAACTTTATATGTATTATATGATATGCTTGATATATATCAATATATATGAATTATATGTCAATCAATATTTACTTGAAATTAGTGCACTACAACATTATCACATGAGATTACATATACATGTACAATTGGTAATATATGAGATCCCAATAATATTGTTGTAGGGCACTAAATTCAGGCACTTATTGATAATCAGCTATTTTGTTTGAAATAGAAGCATAAATTCCATTCTTTTGTCTGTTTGAGAACTATTTAAACATTTTAGAAACTACAGATGTTGAAGCTCACTGAAAAAAAAAAGTGATTAAATAAAATCTTTCAGTTTACTGATTTCACCATAGTTAAATGTTTCTTGTGACAATCTGGTTTATGTTTATAGTAAACTAAATGACTCTTCTTTTTATTAGTAGATAACTCAATTTTTCAACTATATTATCCCATTGAATATCACAAAAGGAAGATTTTTATCTTGTTTATTAGCTGCCCTCTTGAAAGTCATCACAAATTTATTTGCTGTTTGGTAAGCCTGCTGATTGAAAGCTCTGATAGGGCAAAGTGCTTCCAAATCCATCTCAATTTTATGGGGTGACTAAAACCTATGGGCAGAACCAAACTTTCAACCTTGTACTCATGACCAGGAAGGCAGGATCCACACCTAATCTCCTGGCATTTCTGACCTGAATGAGACAGGCAATATCTTGAATTTGAGTTTAGTGCCCATGAATCTATAGCTATAAATGAGCTTCTTCATTTTGGCAGACTTGTCCAGTGATATTTTTTATAGCCATAAACAGTCACACTCAACAGAGTGCATAAAACTACCCACAAAGAGGGTGTATTTATCAATGCTCAAGTATACTCTAAGGCACTTAGACACTGCCTTGATTAGTTGGCATGAGTAAAGTATGAACAAAAGGGTGTGGATATCCTCATTCACCTACTTTTATGTATTTATTTACCAGAGTTCTGGCATGATTCAAACATCAGGGAAGAAGTGTTAAAGTGTTTGCAAAAGGTACAGATTTCCCAGAGTGATTCATAGTAAAGTATTTAGAGTGCAAATGCCATACTTTAAAAATAAGTTGTGGCATATTAAATCTCAGTAACTTTCCACCCATTCTTTATCCATTGGAGAAACTCTTACTAAACCCTTGTCACATGTAAAATACTGTTTTAGGCATTTATTTTTTCCTGGCCTCAGCATTTCAGAAATAAATGCATTAAAAATGCAAGAATTTTGTTAAATCATAAAAAGATCAGACTGAAGATATAATTGATCTTGGTGGTGGAAATGTGTATTTTTTTTTTTTTTTTTTTTTTTTTTTGCGTTTTCAACATTTCTAGTATTTGAAAAAGTTTCTTTAAGGGGCATTTATTATTTTGATAATCAAAACAACAGAACACCAGCATGAATAATAAGACATTAAAAAGTTTTGTCTTTGAGAGAGGAGATGAAGACGTAGAGCAAGGCCTCAGTTTGAAGGAAGATTGCAGACATGGTTGGTAGGAAGGGGTTTATTTCTTTTACAAGGAAAATGAGGAAACTATATAGGAAGAAATTTGAAGATGATATTCATGACAAGCAAACATCAGTTGCCAAGTTGCCCGGCCAAAGCCCTTCTATTGTCTGACTCTACTTTTCTGACATTCACTCTGCAAGTCTATAGTATGCCTCTCGTTTTTCTGCTTACTGATTCCAAAAGCTTGTCCCATGATTATCTTCAAAATTTTAGATCTTTTTCCTTTGTCCTCGAATGAAGTTCAATCTTTTTATTCTGCCATTGAAGACCTCTGCTCATCTGGTTCTAATTGTACCACCCAATTTTTTTTGTTAAAAGGTTTTATTTATTATTTCCAGAGAGAAGAGAAGGGAGAGAGGCAGAGAGGCAGAGAGGGAGAGAGAGATCAATGTATGGTGGTTGCTTTTCACCTGCCTCCAGCTATGGATCTGGCTGGAGACCTGGCTTGCAACCTGGTTATGTGCCCTGACTGGGGAATCGAACCAGCGACCTTTGGGTTCGCAGGCCGACGCCTTATCTAATGCACTACCAGCCAGGGCTATACCACCCAATTTTAATGTTCATTCGATGTCTCCACTAACTTTCCTGACATACAGGCCTACCCTGAGTCCTCTGATGAATTGTTATCATTTCTTCTTCCAGCTTAATTTTTGAACCATTGTTCCTCACTTTCTGACTTAAAAACTCCCAGATATCACTCAAAGCTCAATTTAATAGTTCAATTAACAATGCTTCCACAAAAGGGATCAGTTTATTATCTTACTCCAGCACTGTTTTGGCACACATTGCACAAGTCTTTGACTTGCGATGTTACTGAACATTTGTGTTATTATTTTTTTCTTTCTCTCTTTAATTCATTTATTCCTCACAATACTCCCATAAGGTAGAAATTATTATTATTCCTATTTGGCAGAGAAGAAAACAAAGGCACCAGATTTGTACTAATGTAGTAGCCACTAGCTTTATGTGATGATCTTAGTCTAAATTAAAATTTAAAAATTCAAACTTTTATTCTTTTGTAATAATAACCATGTTGAAAATGACTAGTAGTCTGATATGATTAGGAATCACTGTACCTGACAGCACGGGTTATTTCAATGATCACACAATATTCTATTGGCTGGTTACAGCCAATGTGGTTACATGACTTCCCCTAGGTTAAACATCTGCTTAGTACCAGTTGGAACTTGAACCCTGTCTGCCTGGTTTCATGTTAATATGCTACAAAGATTATTCATGAGCACAAGTACATGAATAAACACACACACATACACACACTGAGACACAAATACATGCTCACCGAGAGCTGAAGGACATGAAAACAGAGTTTTCACTGCTAGATGAAGTGCAGGGAAAGGACAACTGCTTTACCCAGTTTCATGTCATTTGTTCTTTGAATCAGGGATTTTCCTAATGAACGTCTGTCCTACATAAATATCTAACCGTGTGTGTAAACAAAAATATCTGTAGAAAACTCCCCTTTGGCCTTGTATATAAAAGTGAAAATGAGAAATAACCTGAATGTTCATGAATAGAACCATTTTTGTGGTAAGGTTAAAAAAAAAAGCAATTTGGAATGTTATTCAGCAGTTAAAAGGGATGAGGCAGATCTATTATACTACGTGTAAATATCTTTAAACATACTGTTAAATGAAATAAAAATTGGAAAAAATACAGTTTTTAAAAGTTTAAAATTTGCATGTAGTTGTACATGTGTAGAAACAAGCTTGAAGCACTGATCCTTCATGTAGAGGAAAATAGGGGTGATTTTTGGAGCTGGGAAATAAAGGAATGAGAGGAAGTTTTACTTTTTACTATATTAGTTTTTCTATTGGTTGTATTTTTACAACCAAAATGCATTTATCTATTGGTCATATAGTTAAAAATGGAAAAACAATGCAAATAAAATTTGTACTGGACTATAACATAGGTCTTTAATTTACCAGACAAATTGGTCTTTCTTTTCTATAACTTAGATTTTCCATATTTCTAGTGGTAAGCAATACACATTTTTAATGTCAAATCACTAAATGTAAACAGTACACCAAAGTCATGTTCATAAAGTGGTGCTTTGACCAGGATGCATCCTTCGATGATTATTTCTTTTTAGGTCTTCAGTCTCCAAAATGGTGTTTAAACACCCTCAATGGTATTTAATCATGGTGACAATGATGACAATGATAGAGATGATGATTTCTAACAATGATTGAACACTATATCTCAGGTACTGCTCTAGATGCTTAATTGTCAGTCACCTATGAGGCAGGCACTACTATTATTTTCATGTTTTAAATGAGGAAACTGAAGCACACAGAAGTTAAATAACTTAGCAAGCCCACATGGTTCCAAAGAGGTAGAGCTGGGATTTCTGTGGTCTGGCATTGCAGAGTCCACATGTCTTACCATGATGTTCTTCTGGCTTAAACTCACCTTTTCAGCTTTCTCCTCCATTCACCTTTCTACCTCCTACACTCACTGTGACTCAGCCACACAGCAATCTTCACTATTTACCATTATCCCTCATTTCTGAGGGACTTGGGCTCTTCTTATACAATCCTGGAAAAAGCAGCTTAGAGATGCCTGGAGCATGGGTGACCTGCATCATTTCCTCCCATTTCCATATCTTTCCAAGGCTCAGGTTAAATGCTGTCACTTCCATGAAGCTTATCTTGCTTTTCTCAACCTGAATTTCTTCCTTTTTTTCTGTTCTCAAAGCCCTTCTTTGTTACTTCTTTTATAGATGCCAAATTCTAGAAGTCCCATTGTTATTTATGTCTCTTCCCCACCCCCACCTCTAGACTCTAAGGCCTTGGAAGCAAGGGTCAACTCTTGTTCATTCTCCACAGTTGTATTACCAGAACTAACATCTTTTTGTAGTTATTTGAATTTGTGAAATTGTCAGGAAGCATGCTTTATAAATAGGTCATTTAAGTCAATTAACTTAAAACTTTTTGAGCAAAGTTTTATTTGTATATATAAGAACTTGGAATTCTCATTTTAGCAAACAAGTGTATTTAAAAGTTATCAGTAAACTAAAGTTTTCATGTGTTACCTATTTAAATAATAATAATAATAGTATTAATAATAGTAGTAATGTATAACATTTATATGAGATTTACAATGTGCCTGTACTTTATTTTGCTTTATTTTTAAAAAAGATTTGTATTTATTACTTTAAGAGATAAGGGAAGGGATAGAGGCAGTGAGGGAGAGAAACATCAATGTATGGTTGCCTTTCACCTGCTTCCAGCTACGGACCTGGCTAGAGACCTGGCTTGCAACCTGGTTATGTGCTGGCTAGGAATTGAACCAGCGGCCTTATCCACTGTGCCACCAGCCAGGAGCATTTTGCTTGATGTTTGAACAAATGTTTGAGGTTGGCGATATTAAATCTCCTTTTTATAGAAAAATTCATACTTGCATAGGTTAAAAATATGTTGTCTAGGCTCACAGAGATAATCAGAACTGAATCAGGACTTGAAGTGCTGTTGACCTGATCCAGAACCCTCGCTCATCATTTCTTATGCTGATTTACAATAGTGTGCAATGAAGCACTGGGAGGCAGCATTTTGCAGTGGGAATTAACACTAGGCTGGATCTTAGATAATAAGGCTTCCAGTCCTGGTTCTTCAATTAATTACATAAACGTTTGATTGTCCTTCATCATCTGTAGGTCTCATTTGCCCAATGTGCTGAAGGGTTTGGGTGGTAAATCAATACCCAAGTCCCCCCACCCCCCAGTTCTGTTCGCTGAGTCACAGCAGAAGCCACAGCCTCTTTGATGTTTACCAAGCATTACATATGGCACGTGTCAAGAGCTGTGAAAATTTTATTTTATCCACTATGTTTATGTTCTTCAACATAAAGGTGAAATATTTTTACATTTTCCCAATGCATTTCTCAGTAATAACATAGCCAGTAAAAATATTTTTGTTCATGTAGAGCAGTGCTATTATATCTTAGCCAAAGAAAAAGCACACTATTATATACTGGTGAAGGAAAAAAAAAGCCTCATTTGTTATCAAGAAGGAGCAGCAATATAGTAATTACTATACTGCCCTTTTCCTAATTTGACTTAAATCAGTGACTTTAAGTTATCAGAGGTTATGAGATATACTATGTGTGCACATAGTAGACAAAAATATTGCTTGCTAGTACCTACATTTATGACATTAATCTATCTTTCAATGATCTAATATAAAATAAACCATTTGAAAGCAATTTCATTGAAATACTTTCAGAAATGTTGAAATGAAAATATTAATCTTTTGGAAGCGTCATGTTGGATGCTTTTCTTTTTTTTCAGCCCAGGAAGATGGGTTAGGGAGGGCTGAGAATAAAGAAAAAGCCAAGAAGATGCAAAACCAAGAAGCAAACATGTCAGCCACTAACCATGAGGGCTGTTTCCTTCGTAGCTTCCTCCTTTCAACCCTCTCTCTCTTTTTCCCTCTCTGTCTTCCTCCTCTCCTCCTTCCACGACTCTGATGGATAAACAAGATATTGTGCCAAGCACAGACATAGACAGGAAGGCAAGCCCTATCCTATGGAGTATGTCCACTCAGGATTTTCCATGGTGGTCAGTCAGGTTCTCTGTGGTTTGGTGAGGGTAAATGTGATGAGAAACTGAAAAGTCATGCTGGCTCTACTTATGGATACTCACTTTAGGCTCAATAGGTCCTTTTACATGTCTTTTTTTAGACTTTTGCAGTTTTACTTCTGCATGTCATTTTCTTGCTTGAGGTACTTTCTCCTTAACCAAAAACAAGCAAGTAAATAAGTAAATAAATAGCTAGCTCTAGTCTTTTAAGAACCTTGTAATAAGTTTAGTATATGTAATTAAGGTCATACCAGAAAAATATAATGGAGGCTGGGAATTGTGTGCATTTTTCTAGCTCTGATATACATGAGTGTTTCATACATACCCATGTACTTTGTAACAGGGAGAAAGGGACCTTCTACCTCAAATATGATTAAAACTCTTCAGTAACTTATTACTTCATCTAAAATAAAATCCGGTCTGCTGGCTGAGGTACAGGGTGATTTGGCCCTTCTCTACCTCTGCTTCATCTTGTCCCTTTTCTGTATTTTGACTATGTCATGGTCTTTTTAAATTTTATCTTCACCCACAGTATTAATTTTTTGTTGCCCATAGATTATGGTGGCTATCTTGTATGTATTTTCTTACTTGTTTGCTGTCTGCTTCACAGAATGTGGGCTATGTGATGAAATTTGTCTCTCTTGTTTATTTGCTAGTACCTGCAAACAGGTACCTGGTACATATTTGCTGAATAAATGAATGATTAAACAAATGAATGGGCACATTGATTTGAAACTTAGAAAAAAACAGAATGGCCACTATTCTACAAGATGGAATAAAGTGTTAAAGGTATGAACTTGAGGTACCACAATTTTGCTTTAAATCCCAGCTTTACATTGACAAACTGTAACCTTAGAAAATTAAGCAATTTGTACCTCAGTTTCTAGAGAATGAAGATAATATCTACCTTAAAGTGTGTTGAGATTATTACACAACGAAACACATCTAAAGTACTTTGATCAGCTCACAAATGCTCAGGAAGTCTCATATTCAAGAATTTGAAAACTCCTTATCAACCACTAGAATTTGAATAGCAAAGAAAGTTTGGAGGTAGAGTGTCCCATGGCTCTTTGCTTGATCCAGTGTGTGAACCTGAGCACTGGTAGGCCCCCTAGAGCTGGGGGGACCATAGTGCCTCCATTTATATGGCTGGCCCTGGATATCCCAAATGTGCATGTCCCTGCCTGACTTGATTGAAGGATGCAATTAAAAGTTGCTCCACAAAGGTGCAGTCGGGAGCTGGCAATAACTGACAGTATTTCATGAATACTTCAGAGGAAAAACAATAGTGAGACAACTCGGTGAATGTCTGTCCAACTGCCAGCCACCAGAGCATCAGGGTTTTCCTAGGCAGAAATGACAAGACATTGACATTTTTTAGACTCTCTACTGGAATTTGATTTGGAATCAAGGTTTGTAACAGGCTGAAAGTGATTCGTCAGTTCATTTTTCCAGATAGATGAGCAGTCCTTTGTTTCCTTGGAAACTCAGACCTGAGCAGATGTAGCTCAGAATGTGCACCCTCATGTTTTCAATTGAACAGACACAGGGTGAGTTTCTCCCAAGAGATTCAATATGTTGCCTTAAACAGAAAAACCTACAATAGGAGAGAATTACCATATCAAAATTAGATACTACAGACATGGCTAGATCTCACAATACTCAGTAATTCCAGAGAAGAGAGACAGACATATTCATAACCTGACCCTTGTTGGGTTATTGATTTCTTTTATTTGCATAATTTATTTTTATGAATCGAAATGGTGAGTGTACTTCTTGAAACATCCCTTTGTATGTACTTAGAATGTCTAATATTTACACAGCTTACTCTCTGGGGATCTTCATGAACTAAAATTAAGCACTAGGCCCCTATTTCTGCATAGTGGCATATAGAGAACTAGATAGATTAATTCTATTCCTGAACTTTTTATGACATACATGAACTAATGTTAGAATTTAGTTCCTAAGATGTTTCCAGTACTTCTTTCAGCTTGTTTGCAGGGTTAGGAATGCTCTGACACTTGCACATTTACCCATATCATGTTGAAAATGCCAGCTGCTTTCTACTACAAATAGCTTCTTTTGTTTCACGCACCATCTCAGACCCTTGATACACTTTCTTTTGAATTCTCATGTTTTCCCTATTTAGTAGATGAGGAAATTGAACATAGGTCTGTCTGAATCCCAAACCAGTGCCTGTTAAGATGTACTTTATCTGCCATGATGAGGCAGAGGAGAAGGATGGAGTGCTCTGTTCAATTTGTATTCTGGTTAATAAAAAGTTTAAAAGCTACAATAGAGTCAGTGAGTGGCAAGAAAAGAGATATTAAATCAGAGTGGGGTAGGAAACCGTAACAAGAATACAAGTCAGATCTGCCACAGAAATAATATGGCTATCACACAAAGTCATATGCCCCCTTGCACCGGGTCTCTAATTAGGGGCTGAAATATATATAGAAAGCATATAATAGAAGGGGTTTCTGCTTTTTTGGGGAAAGAGGTGTTGGAACTCCCTAACAATTTTACTACAATGAATCTAGATAACAGAGACCCACAGTGAATGGGACTTAATCTTTGCTGATTCAGAATTTACTTCAAAGCTTTGTAGTACTTCATGACCATCACTGTGGCCATCAATTATAAGTCCTGAAATGAGAGGAAATATTGGGTTCCCAATTAAATGAAGGCCAACTAAGACCAACTTGTTTTATTTTTAATTTTATAAAACTAGTGCTAGAAGCCATAGTTTCCACCAGGAGTCTGCAAAATTTTTCTTGAAGGACCAGTTAGTAAATATTCAAGTTACATGCACCATATGGTCCCTGTCACAACACTGGACTCTGCAATTATAGGGGAAGAGTGGCATGGCCGGGAATGGTTTCACTTATAAAACCATTTGGTGTTACAGATTTGTAATTTCTGACCTCTGCCTTAGATTAAACATCTCAAAATTGTCATGCGTATTTTCTTACCAAAGCCAGATCTCAAAACCTGCTCAGTGATTTAAGATCACCTAAGAGTCTATTTCTTTGTAGGTACATCAGAGATAATGCAATCAAAGATAAGATAATATGATATTAATTTGTTTCTTTGATAAAGTGATTCAATAAAATAAGTGCCTTTGAAAGTGATTTCCACCATTAAAAAAAAAAAAAAAATGCTTGGAAGAAAGGAGGAGTTCTCAGAATAGCCTGTGGGAAATGAACCAGGACCATCAGTTAGGTTGAAATAATCTCTAAGGATTTAGTTGACAGATAGCCAATGTTCAATATAATGACTGTGGCCAAAAATTATTTGTGAAAGTAAGTACAAATGAATTTAGAGGAAATTGTAATTTTTTCCTTTAGTTATTTAAGTAGTAAGAAGCCCATCAAAATAATTAAAAGCATTACAAGCTGACTTTGCTCCATGGAAATGATATTCAAATAATACAGTGCCTGAAAACCTTGGCCAAATTACCTAGGTACTATAGTGACAGATAGTTAGAAATATTGAGGTAGCTATTGGTAAAACATGTGGGAAATGTGAATATTCTTCAAAATCTTGACAGCAGAGATGGACACTGAACTCCTGGTTTAAATGGAGAGCTTTTGGCTTCTTTCAGTTGTTTGATGCCTCCTCTGAATTTAGCGCATTTCATATCCACTGAGCATACTTTAGAAATGGTAGAGGTCTTTCTGTGGGATGTCATTCGTACCTCTGACTTAGGTTATTGTAAACCATTCTTTTTCTTTTTTTCCTGTTTACAGAAAGAAATCCCACGATTGACTCATTTGTGATATAGAAATACCTAACTTATGAAAAATGCATGCTCACAATACTCAGGTAATTCTACAGAGGGGAGCTTCTGGGGTAGGGACATTTGTGGAACTGCTACTAACTAATAAATTGTGAAACCTGGGTTAGTCATGTGAACTTTTACCACATTTCTTGAGATTTAACATCAGATCAATAATATGCTTTAAATCCATCATGATGTATAATACATGGGAAAACATTCTATTCTATAAAATCATTATTAATGTTGTGAAATGATTTCTTAAAAGACTATTACTATTTAAGTAAAACAAAAAATAATTCAATGAAAAGTCAGTCAACTCTCTTGTTTCCTAAAGAAAACCTGCTTTAATTGAGTCAACATAATTAATGAAGTAGCCAGGTATCAATATAGCCACTGTATTCAAATTAATATGTGGAATTTCTCTGTAAGACAAATCGGTGATTACTTTCTTGACTGAGTTCATGGGGCTTTGTCTCCTAATATTTTACCCTTAAGGGTTGTCTTGGTTTTGTCTTTGACTATTTATTTCTGTGGCAACTTTGAAAGATGTTTACTCCAAGTACTTAAGTTCATAATTCTGCTTGTTCAAAATTCTTTCGGCCTGTTTACTAATGAGAGAAAAACAGTTAATAGAGTCAGGTGGGTGAGACTATAATTAT
This sequence comes from Noctilio leporinus, assembly GCA_004026585.1. Classification (NCBI taxonomy): domain Eukaryota; kingdom Metazoa; phylum Chordata; class Mammalia; order Chiroptera; family Noctilionidae; genus Noctilio; species Noctilio leporinus. Next base: position 60,726 of record PVIW01001481.1, on the reverse strand, counting down.
TTTCTGTTAATCTTTCAAGAAATCTGGAGTTACAGTGTTTTTCATGGAAGCTGGCTATTTAGGTAGCAAGGATAGTTTTATTTAGCTAACAAAGTACAAAACAGTAATACATGTATATTATAATTAACAAAATATTATTATAGATGATATAATATACACATATTATAGAAAAATCTGTTGGCTTATTTTACCCTGAAAAAGAACTTTGATATATTATTGCTTAAATATAAATTTCTCCATAAACTTTTTCCATTTATAGTCTATCTCTGAACTACTTACAAATCTTTGGTTCATCTCCCTACTTAGCTTCAACTCTTCAGTATCTGAAAATCCATAAACCCTGAAGTTTATTTCATAAAAAACTAAATTCTTATTATTTTTTACTTTAAAAACAGAGCAAATGCTTATTGAGCACTTGCTATGTGTGAAATAACATGTTAATTTCTTTGCTTGAATTTTTCATCTTTATAAAAATGCAAAGGATTAGATATTTTGTTATTTTAAAGATGAGGACATTAAATATTAAGGAGTAAGATGGGTTATGAACATAACATTTACTGAATGGTGGAGACAATATTTAAACCTAAGACAGTTTGATATAAAAACTCAATTTCTAATGTGTATCTCATAATCTATTCTTTGAACTAGTAAATTTAGAAATTACAGATGATATCTTGATATATATGTATTATTTATATATTATTTATAAATATTGAATATATGTGTTAGATTATATATTACATATTTACTATATATTATAACATATTATAATATATTATATATCTTACCATATTGTATACCTGTATGTAAATCTATAATATTTGCCTATATATATATAATATGTATACACATGCATATATATTTCATGTACATGTAAATAAAATTTCCTCATTCATTGAAAAGGTAGCATGGATTTCACATGGTCACTTACACATTTTCTGCATTTCTACAAAGGAATCTGCAATGAAAGCCATTAAATAGGATGCAATTTGTAAGCCTTTCATTAAATAATGATTCTCAGCTGGATTTCTGAAAAGGGAATATTAATGCAACCATACGTAACTAGCATCACAAGAAATTAGTGTTGCTGATTTAGTCTTGAATCAATCATTTTAAGCAATACATTAGACTCTTGGCTGATACATTTCAGTCTCAGACAACTTAGCACAAATTGTGGGCTTAATACAGGCATGTTTAGAGTATAATTTTTGTGAAATACCACTAGTATTTCAAGTTTGTTGGGTTTGGTAGGGAATGATCAAATCCATATGCAGAAAGTTAAAATGCTGCTGCTCAAGGTTAGTGGCTAATTACCATTTTTAACATATACATTCTTGGGCCTGCATTAGATGATTAAGTCAAGTTTCCAATGCCAACCCAAAGCTAGATTTCCGGACATGGAAGCTGGAATAAGTTAGGATGTAGGTGTGGCTTCTCTGTGTTAAAATCTCTAAAGCCCTAATCTGATTGCAAAGTTTTGAAAATGCTTTGAGGCTTGTTTTTGACTTTTGTTTTTTAAGATTTTACTTATTATTTTTAAAGAGAATGGAGAGAGGAAGGAAGGGAGAGAATCATCACCATATGGTTGCCTTTCACCTGCCTCCAGCTGAGGACCTGTCTGGAGACCTGGCTTACAACCTGGTTATGCACCCTGACTGGGAATCAGACCAACGACCCTTGGGTTCACAGGCCAGTGCCAATCCACTGAGCCACACCAACCAGGGTACTTTGAGGCTTTAAAAAATTGTGTTATTGGGTCAGTTCCACAGCATTTTCTGCAAGTTTAAAATACTAAAATATTCTATCATCCATGTTTATTTTCTTAGTCACAAGAAGTTGTTAATAATAACAAAGATTAAGTCATCACCCAATGACAATCAGAGTGTTAGCTAAGAGAGCTCATGAGAGGACAGGAAGCAGAATTCTAATTAGAACTAGATAAGACATGTCTTCTGGGGAGAGAAAATATGTTAAGAAGCTTTTCTTGGTAAGACATACAGATATGTGGCCATTTCAATGTCTGAAATGTTCATATTAGACAGAACTCTGAAACCTATACCATGGTTGTATTTGATATTTCTCTTAATTTCCTTTTATTCTATAATAGCTCTCCCCTCACTTTTAATTTGAGTTATCAGTTATTTTTTATTCTGAGGAATGGATCTGGTTGATTACTTCTTCACATTGTCATTTCCCTGTATACTGGCAAGATCTTGACATTTGGTTCAAGTATGGCTCAGATTTGTGGCCAAGAAGATTTCATAGGTGTTGCTATGTATCATATCCAAAAGTACATAATATCTGGTTGACCAATCAGTAAGTGGCTTTCCAGATGGCATCAGCCTGATCCATTCATTATAAAATTCCTCATCTAACTTTCACCTAATGAGTTTGGCAGCAATAGATAAAGTCTGACTTGATCCATTATTTCATCAAGAGTACTAAAATCTTGCACCAGTCAAATGGAGAAGATAAGGTGGTCACAACCTTTGATGAATACCCAAGAGAGTTAGTAGGGATAGTACAACACTATAGAACGACTGAACACAATTATTTAAATGCACAAGTTGGTTAGATATCTTCAACATTCTCAGGTATATATTTTTTCATAAGTATGTTTGCCAGTGTTAAGGAATAGGAAAATTTGTAGTCTGGTGAAGCAGCCAAAGCCTCATCACAAACTTCCCATTCATTGTTTGTCACCTTTCATAACTCAAAGACTCAAGAACTGAATAACCTTAACCTTTATGCTCTGCGGTGTATCTTCTAGTGGTGTCCAGGTGGTGTTAGTACAATCCAAGCCTCAAGTAAAATTCCAAGGAAGGTAACGAACGTAGTGATTGTCATATCTTTTTTTTATGACTGTTGTACATGTAATTCTTCCAAGGTAAATATTTTGTTTCACCCAAGCAAATTGTGGAGGCAAACTGTCTTCCTGTTTCTTAGTATAGTTATCCCATAATAACAGCTGCCAGTATAGGTGGCTTAAATGTCTTTAAAAGCGAACAACTACCACAAAAAATAAAGCAAAGAAAAACAGTTGTAGGATCTGTTTTTTATCCATATCTCCTTGTTTTTCTCAACTGGTGTTCCTTATCTCTATCATAGAAACCAAAAAATGAGTTGAGTAACTATTTTCTTTCTCAATTATTCCAAGGATGGTTCATGACTAACACTTTGGATGCACAGCAAAAGGTTAATTTATTACTTAAAATGGAGGTTTAGGCTTAATTCTTTTGTGAGACTTTGGTGGAAAAGGCTGCTAGACTATAAATGCTTAAGCATCTTTGTTTTTGAAAACATTTTTGTTTATTTTTATCTTTTCCATTTTGGCTAGTTCACTACCTTTTCCATAGCAAATAATAAAATAACATTTCATATTCATTAAAAAAGTATTTGATGAAGCCTAGATACATGGCCTTGGTTATCATAGTCCAGAAAACCTGTATTTCAGCAAAAAATATAAAAATAGTTTCAACATTTCCTATTTTTTTATTTCTCAAACATTTCATTTCCTGTTTTACATTTTTTCTTTATAGAATGTATTATTGCCCAACACGCTATACATTTATTAATTTTTCTCTTTTTCCATAATATATATTTTTCTCTTTTATTCACTACTTCCTCTCAACTCCCCAGTCCTCAGAGTCTTGAGTAGTACCTGGAATGTAATAGATATCTAACAAATATTCAAGGGGCTTATGTGAAATGTATGAATAATACACTCCATGTGTGTTATTTAATGCCATATTTGTGCATGTTAACCAAATATTCCTAAGTTTTTCTGTTTTTAAATAGAACGACTCAAATCTATTCCTTATATAAATATAGGAAATCCTGCACCTGAAATTATTTGTCTGGTTCTTGGTAGGTGCTTAGATGTCCCATTCATTGTTTGTCACCTTTCATCATGGGCTGCTACCCAAAACTGCTTTATTGATGCTCCCTGTTTCCAAGTAGCACTTGGGTGGGCTTTCACCCTTTTCCCTTCTCACTCCCCTCTGAATACAGACACAGTCCCCACCTTTATTTCTCAGATTGTCAAGAGCTACATTATGTGGTAATGATTAAGCAACTTGCTAAAAACTTGGGGGAATCATGAGAACCACACAACAGACAATCCTGGAACAAATGCTGCTGCTCATGAAGCCTCTTGCTCAATCTCCATCACAGGTGATCACCTGCTGAACATTTCTCTTCTTAGACATAGGTCAGGTTTCTGGGGCCCATGCCCTCACTCATGTCTAAATCTCCTTTTCTCTTCTTTTTCCTCTTTTCTTGCCCATGCACTTGGCTCCTCCCAAAGGCCTGTACTTAGTTAATACCAAAACTTCTCTACCTATAGAAAAGCTTTTTGTTTGACCTTGCTGGTTACTTCCCATTGCTGATGGCTTTCCTTCTAGACGAGGCTCTAAGCTTTGCTTTTGAAAATTAAAAGTGTCCATTAAAGAGTTTTCCCAAATAAAAAGAAATCATTCCCTCATTTGATACACTTGGCTGCCACTTTTAGGATGTGATATAATAATACGCTTGCTTTTGCCTAGGTTCCCTTTGGAAAGCACAGGGGAGATAGACTTCTTTTTTAAGAGTTGTTCCAGGAAACAATAAATGGAACTGGGAGAGTAAAGCAATTCAAGGATGCACCATTGAGCAGGTCACCAATGTGATTTAACAAGTTTGAACTCATTGGCACTCTATAAGGAGCTGTGGACAAATGCTGCAGAACTGTCCCAAAAAACAGGAGGTAAAAGCCTGTAGCCACTCTTGCACATAACGGATACTTCTCTGGGTGAATGAGGCCTATGGTCACAGTGACAGAGGACCTGCAGGGCTTCTGCCTCACAGCTGAGGAAGGCAGTGCAGATTATTCCTGTGCAGGACCAGCTGTCACCACTGCAGCTGGGGTAAAGGGTGGGATGAAACCATAGACAGTGGTGCTCCAACTTGTTAAAACATAAACTTTAACACCAGGCAGGGCCTCAGAATTGTTGGCTTTGTAATTCCATGCTGTACTATTACTGATGAACTTGGACAAAAATCCCTCTTCTTCTTTGAGCATACCTCAAAAATAAACAATACCTATGTCAGAGGATTATTGAAGTTTGGATAAACTGTAAATAGAACACAAAACAGTGCAATCAAGCAGGTAACTGATAGCCCAAGTACAGTAACTATTATCATAATATAAACACTTGATTTTAAAATATTGGCTGACTATGAAATTGAATCAAGAAATAATAAGCTACTCCTGCAGTAGTAGGCAGTCAGATTTCCTTGGAAAAGGATGCTGCACCTCACTGTAGGAGGCAGGTTCTTACATTTGCTTTATTTTTGCATCTAGAGAGTTACATGAAGTGTACATGCCCCATAGCCAGAGAATGGCCATGAAGCCTGGTTGGGGGAGATGCCTGGTAAGCATGGCGGGCAGCATGCTTGACACCCTGACCTCATGTCATGTTAGCACTATAACAAATTGGCAGGCTTGGGGCTGTAAAGGTAGGAAAGTTGAGTAGCAAAATGGTAACAATCCTTCCTCAAGGAGAAAATCTATCCTATAAATTCAACCACCACCCAAAGATGGAGGCTTTTCCCTTTCAGCGCAAAATGGTTGTTGCCACACTCTCTCATGGGTACTTATAAAAATGATAGCGACGGAGACAAGGGATTTGACTGAAATTTCAGACTGAATTTTGAAAACATAATCTTTCCAGGAAGTAACAGATTTGATGAAACCATCACTAAAGTTTGTCTGGACATGTCAAAAACAAAGCCCATCAAGATATATGCAGGCAAATCCAGATTTGTTCTTCAAAACGTTATCTCGAGGCATAAACAGAGCTTCCAGGCCAAGCTGAGGCACATCCACCAAATGCAGCCAGAAGTGTCCTCTTGTCAGAAATGTCAGGCAAATAGAAAAATAAAAAATTAGCACCTACAAGAAGTTTTTATTGCAGTAACTAAACATCACTAATTCAGAGTCCCATCGCCTATGAATGGGAAACAAAAATTTAAAATAGGAATCAATTTTTTGTAAACGTATTCAGATTTGCCTGAAATTAATGTTCTTCACAAAATAGGACAGTTGATATTTTGTCAATGACTGGCCACAGCAAGATGTCTGTGGCTGTTTTTGTCACTAGGTAAAAACACTGTGTTAAAAGCCAGTTCTTTAGCTTTTAACCAATTGAATTATCTGAGATTTTCCTGGGTTAGTTTATGTCATTTCTGTAATTCTTTATTTTGTCTGTGATTCTTTATCATTCCTTTAATGAGGTAAATGCCAAATGGATAGACACACAGCAGTTTATATTTATAAAATATTTATATTTTAAGGTTCTTTTATATCTGTTAATCTCATGTTCACATGCCTTGATATTTCAATTTGAAGTGTCTGTGTGTATCTGCCTATTTGTGTGTGCCTATGAGCATACATATACATCTCCGGTTGAACATATAAATTTAAAAATCCTGGGAGGTTATCTCATCTACGAGGTATTATTTTGACAGAATATGGAAAAATCTACCCTCAATACTCTTCTTCAACCACTAACGCCAGCATTCCACTTTCAGTGATTCATTGTTTTGGCTCAAGTATTAGTTCTTTGTAATTCTTCTAAGAGAGGTGATATATCAAATGTTGAGTGTCTATGAGCTGGTTTGTCAGAAATGTTTAGTCTGAAGAAGGTGAATAGCTTGTAAGGGCACTGGGTACCCAGAGGGCAAGAACAGAGCTACCATGGAAGGATGAAGGATGGAAAAGGACACAGAAAGAAGGTACCAGAAACACTAGCATTTGCTGTCCCCACAGTGGGCCCTCTTCATAACTCTAATGGGATGCAGATTTGAAACTATGAAATTGATGAAATTTTCATTTCTCCTCACATAAATCATGTTTCATCCTCAATAGTAACTCTTTTCATCACTATGGGAAAAGAGGAAGGCAAATACTGCTCAGGAGAATGATGAAAAGGCATGAAGAAATCCCTGTGGCCCGAATGAGAGAGGAAATAAAGGGAAGCTCTTCTGGCTTTCAGGGACTGGGAAGAAACAGGTAGGAAGTAGGTAAGGGTTGTTTTTTTGAGTTTCTTAAAGGATGAGGCAGAGAGCCAAGCAAGGTTCAGTCTGGCTTGCCTGCATGAGAGTCTGGGTTTCCTTGGAACACTAAATATGAAGTACGTAAGAATTAGCCATAACTCATCAAACATCATATGACACCTTACAGCAGACAATAGCCCAAGAGCCAGATTGAGACCCCATGAAGCATGAAACCTCACACTCATTAGGGAAGGGGATATTTAGAGTAAGAAACTGCTCACACAGGAGGTTGAACTGTTACAATTAGAAAAAATAGGGTGTACACTGGAGGAATTTTAGGTTGACTATAGAAAATAAACATGCTAATATTTTCTGTCTCACCTGAGTCATGTGGATAGTTTTATGGCAGCAATAACAATTTTCAAGGAATATATACATTTTGGATGCTTTGTTTGTATTTTAGTGGTGATAATTTTTCCATTCTAGGAGAAAATTCGAATGCTTTCCTATCTTTCTCAGTGGGCAAAAAGAAGAAATCATCCTTATGTGGTCTGTTTCTGTCCTTAACAGAGCTTATAACTTTGTCAGAGGAGAAGCTCTTATTTATGATGAGACGTTGGTAGCTTTGGTGGCTATGTTCCATTTGCACACTCAAATAGTGAACTTTTTTAAAAAATATGCATATCTGTCAAAAAATACTTACAGAAACTAAGTTCTTTGGGACTCCTAATTCTGAATATTATGACAATCCTATAATGCAGTGTTTTGGGATCATGGTATAGATTTAGTGAAAGCAACATGGTGGCAATTTTCTGAATGGGCCCTTTGATGGAGGACCTGGGCCCCCTATCTTTAATGGTTATGACTTAGGCGTATGGTAGTGGGTGGTAATAAAAGTTATTTGAGATGTCACATTATACAAAATAATAATGACTTTTTAAAAAGGTGTGAATTGAAATGAAAAGACTGCATCTCTGAAGTTTCAAGACAAGCTCTGCAATATAAATAATCAAAATATCATTTGGCTTAGTTTGAGTCCTAATTCTAAACAGCTTATACATTTTCAACTCAGAGTTACAGGAAAAACATTGATAGCTAAATAAACAGAGTGAGTACATGATTAATGTTTTAAAATAGTAAACACTTCACATTTGTAGCATTCCTTTAACAGATTGGTATGGGAGATATTGTTTTCATTCCTGCTTTGCAATCTGTGTTTTGTTTATTTATTCTGTTTATGTTGAATTCCTCTCTTTTAATTTACCTTTTATCTTAATTTGCTCTTGGGGACAAAGTGAAAATGTTTAAAATAAGTGAAAAACTTAAAACAATTAGAAAATATAAGGCTGAGCAATAATCAACTCTAAGAACATAACAGCCTTTTTCAGCAGATGAATTGTAGGCAATAAAAAGATAGCATTAGTAGCTATTTTTTTAGACTCTTAAAGACTTATAAAGCTGCATTTTATATTTCTAACAAAAAATGAAATCACCCAGAAAAAAATTGGAAGCTCAGAACACGTGGGTATTTTTTGCTTATTATCTTAGGAGTTAGGTAAAAAATATACAGAGTGAGGGGCCCTGAGGGGTGATTTCACTGATAGACCCTCATAGCCCTGACCAAGATGTGCACATATTGTATGATATTAAGTACCAAACTCTTTAGAAAAAATTAAAGACATTTGTGATTCCTGTGGTCCACATAAAATAATATCAAAAAATTGAAAAAGAGATTTTCTAAAAACTATTCATAGATAATAATTGAGTCAGATTGGATCTCAGCTCTGCTCCAATTGGAGATACTAATATACTTTGTGGATGAAAAGAGTACAAGGTCCTATGCAAAAAGTTTTGATGGGCATGACTGGGTTGAAAAACTCAAATGCTGAACATGTTGAGTACATTTTTTAAAATGCTAGTTGCTGCCATTTAAAGAGAGAAGAGCAGAGATACATGATCCTGCCAATTTGTTGGTGATATTATCCATGTCTCTGTAACTCAAAATAACTTCCCTGGACAGAAATTTGGATCCCTTCTGTGAACCAAGATGGGCCTATTACACAAATGTCCATGACTCTTACACATGGGAGAACTAGCCAATGGAAGGATTGCCCAGTAGGTCTTTCTTTGTTCAGTGATATGCCTTTCAGGGGCACTACCAATGCACTGTTGTGTTGCTGCCCATCATTCGCTTGGCCAAAGGTTCTCACTTTTGTGAGATGGTTTAGAAAAGGTAGGCTCATCATGCTTCTATGTAATGTTATTATTTCTGTATAAGTAAAGTCAATTTTAATTTTTAACAATCAACAACCCATTTAAAAAAAGAATCCTCTTGGCCAGAGAGAGAGCTATGCTTAGCTTGTCCCTTTCTGGCAAGAGCAGTACTTGCAAAGTAGCACATGGGTTCCAGGCTACTGTCCTCAGTGCATCCAGAAGGTGGTTCAGAAATCATCTGCATGGGAAATTCACAAGAAGATGAATGGACTGGCTGCACTGTGTGTTTAGATCAAGTGTCACCACTTAGTCCTTTAAGGTTGTAGCTACCCTTTCATGCTGCTGTATTTGAAGAAACCTAGATATTTGGCATTAATCGGAACATGTAATGGAGACTAAACAATTTTTGCACTCATCACCTGGAGGATATTGTACCTAATATTGTTGAAAAGCCACTTTTATGCTTGAACTTAAATTTCCTGAATTTAGCACTCAGCCAAAGTAGCTATTTCACAGAATTGGTCTGATGGACATGCCATATCCTCCCTCCTTTTACCCTCTTATCAGCACTTATTGGATACCTATTTTAAACACGTGTTCTTGGGGGATGCAAGCATAAATTCTTTGAGGAAATTATAGGGCAGGGTAAGTACAGACAAATAAAAAGATCAAGCTAAAAAGACCAAGGCAGAATGGGATGAAATGAAGATTATAATGCAGAAGCACACAATAAGCATGAACATGCTAAAGTAAGACTAATATTGGAAAATTTCTTTAGGATTTTGAAATATATATAAATATGATATATATGTGTGTATGTATACATATATACATATATAAAATACATAAATTTAAGTCAAGTTGGAGGAATAATGTATGGTTTAAGTACATAAAAAGGAATGGGGAACAAAGACAGACTTTAAATATGATTATTGACCAGATTGTTTAGAAATACAAATATTCATTTAACAAACACTCTTCTCATGCTGATGATGTATCAGGCACACATAACAACTGAATGAGCTCAGTACTAATATTAACCTTTACTGATGAGAAACCTGAGGCTCAGAGGGTGCAAGACCCATGGCCAACGAGCGTCAGAGCTGGGAGTCATGCCTGGGCTCCAGTGCCTCTACTCATCTTGGCAAGATGGGAATCTTAGGACTTTGTACCATGTTCTATTTTTTTTTTTTTTTAAGATTTTATTTATTATTTTCAGAGAGAAGGGCAGGGAGAGAAGAAGAAAGGGAGAGAAACATCAACGTATGGTTGCCTTTCATCTGCTTCCACCTATGAACCTGGCTGGAGGCCTGGCTTGCAACCTGGTTATGTGCCCTGGCTGGGAATCGAACCGGTGACTTTTGGGTTCACAGGCTAGCACCTATTCACCGAGCCACACCAGCCAGGGCCTGTACCATGTTCTTTATGCAATGAAGAGTCCTTGGCAGGTTTGAAGAGGCTATGGATATAATATGGGTGGTAGGAAGATCATTCTGGCAACAGAATGATAGCTATCTTAGAAATTAGTGGCCCAGACATCTTAGGCAGATGAGCCATTCTGTTGAAGGCAATGTGCTGGGATTTCTTTGTGCATACAATGAATTTCCCCAGCTTTCACCTTGGGTAAAATGAAGTCATGTTAAAGAGGATAATTCCTCTTTCACCAACTCTTACCCCTAGCTACTGTTTTAGGACTTCATATGTATCCCAACCCCACTGCCTTAGTCTCCAGGCACTTTGGTGGTCCCCAGGGGATCTTTCACATGTGATTTGGAACAAACTGGTCATCTACTAGCTCAACATTACTCAATAGAACTGCCTGCAACACTGGACCTCTTAGTGAGACTGTAGAACTGAATTTTTAATTTTTATTCATTTGATTTAAATAGCCACATATGATTAATATCACATTGTGGTTAAATACCACAATGGATAGCGTGACACAAAGTGGTGTTTCCTGGGCCTTTATTGTTGGTTACCCCTTCTCCCACTGGATATTTTTTAGGGAATGTTTTACTTCTGATTCTAAGCATGGCTGCTACTTCTATTAGAAACATCCTACTCCCCTTGCCATTTTTTTCACCAGGCACAGCCACTGCTACAAAAGCCACTTGTCTCATTCCCTTTTCCCCAGTACTGTTCCAGAAGTGAAGACGACAAATCCTCAAATAGTACAACTTCTGCCCTAGCCAGTTGTAAAAATTTTAGAGAAAAGGCTTTGTTGATATTTATTTTTAGTTACTTATAACTTCCACACAAGTTTATAGATTGACAAGTATCAATATATTAGCATTATTCCACTCAATCTACTTCTAGGCTTGGTTTCAAAGTTTGTCTTTTTGCCTGACTCCCCTTTCTTTTAGGATGAGCTTTTCTTCAAAGAGCTCAACATTACATGAGATACCTAAGTTCAAGTAAATTCAAAATTTCAGTAAATTAGAATGCCAACTTCAGCAGATTAGGGGCCTTGACAAGCACAAGCTACTTCATATAATCCTTATAACAAAAATACTACCCCTAGTGCATGAAAGAACTGAGACCCAGGGAGTTTAAGTAATTGATCCAAGTTGGTTGAACCGGGATTCATATCAAGTCCAGCCTCTTTTCATTTCCAAGCTGCTTCTCTTTTAAGAGTCTATTGCAAAAAGAGAGGGGAATTTGTAATTACATTTAAAGTTTATGTGTATAATAACATACTGATCTGAAATTTAAGTATGTTGAAATTTAGAAAAATGCATATTTAAAGATAATTAGCAAACCTCAAGCATAAGGTTAGTGCATCATAACAAATTGTTGTTTTCAAATTAACTGCTATTTGATTTGGGATATCATGTTTCAAATCAGTTTGGCATGCACACTTCACTGTCAAAGTGCTAAATCAGATATCAGAAGCATATACTAGGAGATGGTTGGAATGACTTCAACAAAGTCACTCCTTAGATCTAGCTAGGAGTCACGAAGGAATGATCCATGGTGTATGGATTGCACAAACAAACAAACAAACAAACACCCCAGCACCTAATACATTGCAACTTTTGCTTTACAAATGTCAAATATTGTTACCTTTATTGCAGGATTATAAGTATCACAATTCCCAAACATAGATAATTGCTGGCTTTTACCAATAGGAGTTTAGTACTCAAACTGGGATTTGAAACTGACCTTTTGGTTCACAGGCAGGCACTCAATCCACAGGATGTCATAGCTAGTATTTTTTTTTTTTTTATGCTGGATATAAGGTTGAGGTTCTTTTACTAGAAAGGAAACAGCCTTTCTCTCTTTTCCTTTTTATGTCATCAAAAATCCGTTCTTTCCTTTTTGTTCTCTAAGCTTTAGTTATCTCACACAATGATGACTTTGTAATACTTTCAATTAAACTGGGGAGATGAAAGTCATGGAGGGTAGATAATTCATTGTATCCCCTCCACAGGGATGCACTAGGAATAATCATTTCATCTATTATTTTTGTCTCTTGATGTTTTTATCACATATTCCAAACTTGCCATCATTGGGGCAGCAAATATACAATATTTTTTGGTAAGTAACAACTTTCAGATGCTTTGAAAAATAATGCAACACCCCACACATTGTTGGTACTCTTGGTAGACACATCTTTAATTAAAAGTCTGCTAGCGTAGCACCATTATCTAACTTGGGTGCTACAATGTTAAGTAGTAGGAGCAAAATCTTTCTGCTTAATTAAGCCATTTAATAAATGATATTACCTTGGGCCACCCCTTCGAGGCAAAGGTTTTTCTATTTGATGTGGGGACAAAAGAACCTCCTAGTGTCACCTCTGGCACATTTACTTCTCTCCTCCAAGCCCAGCAGCTCTGGGTGTTCTGCCCTGGCAGACAAAGTCTAAAACTGAATTTCCAGAAATCAAACTGCAGCTCTGCCATTCCTTGATGTCCTCCCAGGTGAGCTCTAGGCTTCAGTCTCACACTTCTAAAGCAAGCAAACTTTAAGCTAATTATGTCCTAGCGTATTCTCCCTTGCTGAATTTTGGCAGGTTGCTTCTGTAAATTATGAAAAATAAATGTGAAATATGCAGATGCCTTTTGTTTGAAGCAGATGTTTGGTTCATCTTGCCAGAATCCAATCAGCTGTTTCCCCGGGGGCCTTCCCCCCACCACATTATCCCAGAGCCACTTGGAAACATGAAGGGGTGATCAGAGTAGCACTTTGCGGGCCTTTGAGGAAGCGCCTGGACTTGGAGGTCCTCAGAGGGAAGCAAAAAGGGGATGGATGTAACACAACAACAATAAAAAAATAAATAAATAAAATTAAAAAAAAAATAATTAAAAATAGAAGTAGCCCAATCCATGAGAATCAGAGTGTTTTTGGTAAAAGACACTAGCTGTTGAGCACTTTTCTCTGGTGATGCTTGATAGAACTGGGGAAAATGTGGGTTCACGTGGTGCTTTCTGAGGGCCTGACTTATAATCCATCCTTTTGATGATTTATTGCAATATCTTGGGCTGGTAGAGTCCCTAAATTGCTGCCAGTGCTGTCTCTCTGTGGTCAGTGCCTCCTCACACGGAAATCTCAACTTAGAAACTAGATTCTATAATTTGAAAGTTAAGTGGATATTTGACCACTGTTTGGCTAATAAATCAAGTTTATATAACAATGAAGATTAATTCAATGAAAAGACCTTTTTATTGATGTATGGCTAGAAGATAGAAAAGTAATAACGTTCAGGGCCATGTAGCCTATTTTGAAAATTCTCTATTTGCTGATTCAGTGATTTTATCTTACTGGGCTGTAACATTGCACAGAAATTTGGGCAAGGGAGATATTTTAAGTAAGAGTAAGATATTTAACACATAACTCTGTGGGAAGAATTATTATAGATGCCAATCAGCTTTCTCTGTCATGCCATCTATTCAATATAAATAGAAACTAGTTGTAGAATTATCTAGGCTCTGTGGAGAAAAAAACAAAACAAAACTGTGAAGCTGGTCAACACTGAGATTGAATGCAATGGTTATCTTAAATGACCACTTCCACCCAGAAGTGAGAGATGTGCACTAATTTCAGATTTTGTTGAATCCTGACATGTGACTTTGGGCAAGTTACTAAACTATTCCTAACTTCTGTTTCCTCATCTATAACACCAACTGCAGAGGTGTCCTTTAGTAAGACAGGCAATGTCTGTTCTTGATACACAGTAACTGATCAATGTGGAGAGCTAATGCTATCATTTCCTACTCACTTTCTATCACTTCTCAATGAGAGTTTATTTTATGTATACATGCTATGTATATACATATTTATTTATTTACCTGTGCTACTGTACATCATTTGTGCCATAAATTAGCAAAAATTTACACCTCTTCTCTTCACAGCAGAGGTAAGGAACCCCTTGCCAACATGTTCTGCTCCATTGAAGATCTCCTGTATGAAGTTATATGATACAATCTCCCCTTATTTTTCTGAATAATTTAACTTTTTAAAATGAGTCCCTTCTCCCACACTGTTTCCCTTCTGAATCCATTTCAAAATTCCAAGTTCTTCTTTAACTGTGAAGTTTCATAGTCTTATAAAGGTTTGATTTAGAAGACTCTCCATTAGGATAGAAGCATAGGAACACATGCTTTGCTTCCTTGAGAAACCATAAGAATTACAACTAACCTCAGAACAGGTAACACCCCGACCTGTCAGAAAATCAAACGGTATGGAAGTCCAATAACCAAGGCATTAAGGAAGCCACATTCATCCAGATGGGTAGGAAAGAAGAAGATATGGAGTCAGGCAGAAAGGAAAGGAGACATAATGTGGTACGGAGAGGTGGCAATGGTGTGGGCGGTGGAACAGTCTCCTATTCACATGTAGTGGATAAATATTGGGAAGGAACAATCCCCACCCCGGGCCAGACCACACAGCCCAGGGTTCCAGCACAAGGAAGATAAAGCCCCATAACTTCCAACTGTAAAAATGACTGGGGGTGGGGAAATGGAAGAAACTTCAGGTTTCTCAGGAAAGTCCATTTAAAGGGCCCACATAGAGTTAGGATGTACACAAACCCACAAACTCTGGGATTTACCGCCCGGGCAACAGCTAGAAGGGAGCCAGTTGCATTCGGGAAGTGAGTGAAGTGACTGGAAATGGGTTGAGTGAGGGCAAACCTCCAAAAGGTAGGCAGTGGCCTTGTCACCTCTCTGAGCCCTCTCCCCAAACAGAGCCACAAAATGTGAAATGGGTTGCCCCACATTGGCGAATACACAAGGCTCAGCCCTGTACAATTTAACAAGTGTGTTAAGACAGGGAGTCAAAGCAGCTCTACCTAACACACAGAAACAAACACAGGGAGGCTGCCAAATTGAGGAGACAAAAACATATGGCCTAAATGAAATAACACAACAAATGTCCAGAAAAAGACCAAAACAAAATAGAGATAGCCAACCTATCAAATGACTGGTGATCAGGATGCTCAGAGAACTCATTGAGTATGGCAACAGCATAAAGGAAGAAATGAAGGTTACACTAAGTGAAATAAAGAAAAATCCACAAGGGACCAACAATGGAGGGAAGGAAGCTGGGATTTATATCAATAACATGGAACATAAGGAAGAAAAGAAATTCTTTTTTGAAAGAATTCAAAAAAATAAGCATAGTATAAGAAGACTCTGGGATATCTCCAAAAGTGCCAACATCTGAATCATAGAGGTGCCAGAAGGAGAAGAGGAAGAGCAAGAAATTGAAAACTTATTTGAAAAAATAATGAAAGAAAAGTTTCTGAATTTGGTGAAGGAAATAGGCATACAAGTCCAGGAAGCACAGAGAGTCCTGCACAAGTTAAACCCAAAGAGGACCACACCAATACACACCATAATTAAAATGCCAAAGGTTAAAGATAAAAGAGAATCTTCAAAGCAACAAGAGAAAAGCAGAGAGTTGGCTAGAAAAAATTCCTATTAGCCTACCAGCTGATTTCTCAAAAAAAATTTGCTGGCAAGGAGGGACTGGTGAAAAGTATTCAAAGTGATGAAAAGCAAGGACCTATAACATAGATTACTCTACCCAGAAAGCTATCATTTAGAATGGAAAGGCAGATAAAGTATTTCCTAGACAAGGTAAAGCTAAAGGAATTCATCATCACAAAGCAATTATGATATGAAATCCTAGAGACACTTAGTTAAGAAAAAGAAGATAAAAACTATGAACAAAAATGACAATAAACTTACAACTATCAACAACTGAATAAAAAAATAAAACAAAAACAAGCTAAGCAAACAACTAGGACAGGAACAAAATCATAGCTATGGAGACCATTTGGAGGGCTACCAGCTGGGAGGGGAAAGAGGGAGAATGGGGGAATAGGTACAAAATAGGGATGGTAATAAATGGAGAAGCCAAAAATCTTACATGCACAACCAACCCATGGACATGAACTAATGGGAGATTCCTGGAGAGAAGGGGGTACTTGGCTATGGGGGCAAAGAGGGAAAATTGGGACAACTTAATAGCATAATCAATAATGTATACTTAAAATATGGAAGTTTATAACCAACAGATCACTGTCAAATATGAAAAAATAAAATAAAATAAAATAAAGGTCTGATTTATATAAGAGACTTTATAATTAGTTAATAAGTTATTGGGCACCAACAAATGACAGGCATCCAAAATATTGAGAAGAACAAGACAGACAAGATCTCTCTCTCAGCTGGAGTTTGCCTTTTAATGGGGTAAATAACTAGGAAACACCTCACAGTTTCTGTGCTTGAGCCACTATTCATGCCTCCCAGAATCATGGCCTGCGACTTTTGCTTTAACAATAGCATTACAGAGATATATGTTTCACTTTAGTACAACCGAATTTCTGTGTTTTTTGAGAACATTTCACCATATGCATGAGACCAGTACAACTGGTTAAAAATGTGAAGATTTCAATCAAATGGTAGATTATTATTTTCTTCCTGCATCAAGTAAAATTAATCAGTTACTTTGGCATCATACAGACACAATCTTGTGAAACATTTATTTTGCAAAGCACTTTGTGCTGGAAAAATTTATCTTCTGAATCTATTCATCAAGACACTTAAAAGAAAGGAATATAAGAAAAGAATAAAATAAATAAAAAAGAAATAAAAGGTAGACATAAGCTACATCTTAGGGCTGTTAATATTAAATTGATGGTATAAAATCCACAGACTGAATATAATAATAACTTATGGTGTTAAAAATAGCATTTTTATGTAATTCACATAAAAATGAATGGGCAATAGTGTTCATCTTAAACTGTTGTTTGGGGATTAAAAGAGATAAATATGCAAAGATTTTATAAACCCAGGGAAATGTGCAATTATTAGGTGACATATTGCCAATTTTACAAAGCAGATAGGTAGTATTTTTATTCCTCTTTGACATAAAAGAAACTGAGTCTCAGATAATCAAACAGCCTATCTAAGACCATACAGGTAATAAAACACAAAACTTAGGTATAAACCTAGGTCTTCTGACTCCAAATTGGACTTTTCCAACTATAGTGCTCTAACTCGCAAATAATTTATGAATAATTAAAAAGCAACATAATAAGACCATATTAATAAAATATATACTTGATACATTAGGGTTTAAGAAATAAAAAGAAAACAAACATAATCACAAAGGCTTCCTGAGAGATGCTATAGGTTTTGAAGGAGGTGAAACTAGATTAATCAATAGAGAGTATACAGATTAATCTTTCTTTCTTCCTTCTTTCTTTTGCTTCTGGCCTCTTTTCTAAATTTGGGTTTATAATCAGAAATAATTTTTCCAACCTTGAAGGTATTTGCTTTATCTTCCAGCATTTATTCTCCTACAAGGACCTGTTTTCACATTCTGACAAGGTGAACCTCTGGCGAAGGGGCAGCCTCACAGAAACAGAGGTGGGGCACAGCAGAGAGCAAATGCTGACAGCTCCTTCATCCAACATTCTGGGGGGCCATTCCAAATAGTGACCCAGAGCTAGCTAAAAGATACTATGAACCATGACCAACCCCTTGAGAAAGTCAAAGTTCTATTTCTTGGCTGTTTGTTATTGATATTTTTCTTTAAAAAAGCTAGAAAGTCCTGAAAGAGACTGATGATATCAATACTACTGTTGCTACTACTAATAATATAACAATTCTTTGTAGGTCTACACCAAGAGTTAAAGAAAATATATTTTAAAGACTTCACTAAGGCATTTATCTAACTTTAACTGCCTCATCAAAGAATATTATTTTTTAAAAAGAAGCCTCATAAAGATGTATGAATATATAGACCTATGATTATTCAAAAAATTGTACAAATCAAAATAAATTTGCCAGAGCAATTTAGAATAATTAACCTTTGACAAACCTCCCTTTCTGGTAATGGAATAGTAACTATATGAATAAAAGATAAGTCATGACATTCAATGAATTATAATATTCATCCCATAAATTACTTGATATAATAGCTCTATAGTCTACATTTTTATAACACTAAAATGTCCCAAACACTAAAGAACCCATTCATTTTCAGTGTGCAGTTTGCAGATAGGTTGGGTAATTTCTTTTGCCTTCTTCAGATATCCTTTAATTAAGTCTTTACTATTATTTTCCTCCCAAAATATACCTTGTGTCAGCCTGTCAACCATTTCTGTGGCACAGACACCTGGAAAAATTGAGGCTTGTGCTCACCGCCCAAGTAGCTAAGGAAAATGAGTGAGTGTGAACCTGATTTGCATTCCAGGTGGGATGGTGAAGCGCCCAGAATTGATTTGGATGATTGCCACACTTAAGGATCTGGTGGCCCAGTCACTTGTGCAGACTGTGGGGTCTTTAGGCATGCTGCTGCTCCTCTCCATTCTTTTGCCTCCTCCTCCTTGAGATAAAAGAGCTACAGGGTAAAATTAAGTCATCTTTCTGTTTTTTGGGTTTTTTTCAATTGTTCTATTACAGTTGTCCCATTTTTCACCCATTGTTCTTCACCGACCTGCCCACCCCTACCCCCACCCCCATAGTAAATCCTCACCCTGTTTGTTGTTCATGTCCATGGGTCCTTCATAATTGTTCCTTGATTAGACCCTTCCCCTTCTTTCCCCCTTTCCCTTCCCACTCCCCTCTGATCACTGTCAGCCTATTCCTTGTTTCCATGCCTCTGGTTCTATTTTGCTCATTTGTTTGTTTTGTTCATTATGTTCCTGTATTGGGTGAGATTGCATGGTATTTGTCTTTTGCTGCCTGGCTTATTTCAGGAAGCATAATACTCTTCAATTCCATCCATGCTGATGCAAAAGGTAGGAGTTCCTTCTTTCTTTCTCCTGTGCAGTATTCCACTACATAAAGGAACCACAGTTTTTTGATCCATTCATTTATTGATGGACACTTAGGCTGTTGATTACATAACAATGAGTATAGACCAGGGCATGAAAAAACAGTGCTTAATAATAATAATTAACAAGTGTTTATTAGCATATTCAAGACTCAGGAGGGTAAAATGGTCACAAAATACCTAGACATTTTTTATCCAAAATTTGTTGTGATTTTAAGAAAAGAATGGAAAGAGAAAAAGAAAGGATATCTCCCGAGAAATGGATGTTCTCTGACTACCCATTTTATCCAATAGGTACAAGATTTTTGCTGATTATCTAGGGGTGACCAATTGGTTTTCTTCAACTCTTCTAAGCTGTTTGCTAGAGTAAAGTGAACAAGTTTACTTTGTTTACAAGTTTACAGCACTAGTTTCCAATTCAGTATGTACACCTCCCTGGTGTCTTTCCCATGCATTTTATATTATAGAAGAATGTCTCTATACTAATACATTATTTAAAAATTTCCTTATCCTGGCTCTCTTGATCATGCTCTGGTTTCAGTTATACCATAATAAAAATAGACATCATTTATTGAACCCATAAGTATCAGATATTGGGTCAAGTTCTAGAAATGTATTCTCTCATTTAATTCTTCCCAAAAGTTATGAGGTATATTTTTTTTACTCCCATTTTTCGTTAAGGACATTGAAGCTTAGAGTTCTCTGTGATTTGCCTAATTTCACATTATACTTCTGTTATGCTGTGCTTTTCCAGATTAACCGTGTTCTCTGGCTACCTAAACTCAGAATCCCTCCATGGAAAGGGTTACCTATATTTCCTGACTTCAGTGTAAGCAAGCCAGAGTTGCAGCTGTAGGTGATGACAGATACATTCCAGACCTAGGCTCATTTGGCTTTGTTTTATTCCAAAGTCACGGAAGCAGGTGGGTGGGGTATGGGCTGCCTTCAGGTCTCTAAGTAGGTACTGACCCTACAGAACTGTTCCTGATCAAATGGTGCAGACTGCCTGTTGCTGTGCTGTCTTCTGGACAAGATATTGATTTGAACCAAAAATGCCTTCTGTTTCTTCATCCTTTTGGTGAAAGGGCAGTGTATGAAAATAAAAGACGTATAGGAAATAAAAGAGGCTACTAATTCACAGCCACAAATATTATTCTTTAGTTTGAGTGGATTAAGAGAGCATGATCTATGTAGTTGGATATACCTTTGTTTATCTATTAAAGAAATTCAGAGTGATATATATATATATATATGTTAACTATATATTATATATATAGTTAATTTTAGTATATATAGTTAACTATATATTATATATAACTATATATTATAATATATGGTTACATTATAATACATATATATAACTATATATTATTATATTATATATAATATATATAATATTATATATATAGTTATATTATATATATATTTTTATCTTATATATAATATATATATTTGTTTATCATTTTGGTCTCTGGCTTCTTTTACTTTTTTTGTTTTTCTTCTTTAGAGGCCACCGTTTCTATACCAGAAAATTAGGAGTCATTGGATGATGAAGAATATGTAGATGAGCCCTGGCTGGTACCACAGTGTATAAGGCCCCGTCTGCAAACACAAAGGTTGCTGGTTTGATTCCCAGCCAGGGCACATAACCAGGTTGCAAGCCAGGTCTCCAGCCAGACCCGTAGCTGGAGGCAGGTGAAAGGCAACCATACCGTACAGTGATGTTTCTCTCCTTCTCTGCCTCTGTCTCTTCCTCTTTCTCTAAAATAATAAATGAAATCTTTAACAACAACAAAAGAACATGTAGATGGAGATAGAGAATATAGAAATTTGTTGAAGGGATCATCTATTGATCTATCAGTTATAAATGGTTTTCATGGGCCATTTATTAACATTTTATTCCCCTCCAAACTGTTCTTGTCCAGTAATTTTTATTTTTTTATTTTTTTACTCTTGAGAAAGATGGCAGTTAGAGAAGTTAAAAACTTTGCCTAACTTTGCATAGCAAGTTGACAGCTGAGACAAAAGTTGGCTCCTGGTTCATTTAGCATTCTCTCAACACCTATTAGTAAGCACCTATAAGAAACTGAATGCATTGCATTTGTTGTTATCTACCTAAAATTTTGATTTTATGAGAGAGAAAAAAAAGAACAGTATCTTAAAACCATGAAGGAATGTTCTATTTCCTTTTTCTTCTGTTGCCATTTTCATTAGTTTTCTACATTTTGCTTCCTTATTAGTAATCTACAGAGCATTGTACTAGGCCTATGTCAGAAAGAATATTTTAGGCTGTAGTGATGAAAAAAATGTGATTATTTAACATAAAGTCCCTCAAGTTTTTTAATGAGATGGTGTTATTTTACATTTCCTGATTTTTCATTTTGTTCAGTTTTTAAAGTGGGGCCAAAAGTGAAATTTCTACAGAAAAGAATTTCCTTTTTTTTTTTTTTTTTTTTTTTAAGGATGACTCACAGTTAGAAATACATTTTACATTATAACCCAGCTTAGGTCTGTGTGTCTCTGGGTATATATACATAGAAAGAATAGAAACATGAAATGTTTTGTGAAAGAATGCTCTTGTATAATATAATAAAAGAAAATTTATATCATATATGACCTTATTGATATTTAAACACTACATGGTGTGTCATACTGCCTATTCTGCTTTATATCTATCAAAAAAAATAAAAATAAAAAAAAAAACTAAACAAAGCTCAATAACTTAACCAAAGCAATTTGGGCAAATGTTTCAATTATTTAAAGGTCAGATGGCCAGTGAATTTTGTCTGGTTTAGCCCTTGATCTCAGATTGAGTCATTTCCCATTCAAATGCAAAGGTACAATGTGACACTTACCCCAATTTATTTTCAGCCTTTAGATTTCCTGAAGTAATCATGTGGGCAACCTTGAGTATGACTCAACCTCTCTGAACTTTGATCACACACACTAAATGAGGGGGTAGGTCTTTGTGACTCTCATGATCCCTTCTAGCTTCAAAGGTTTGTGAAATCTGGGTGCCTACAAAAACAAAATTTCCTCAAATGGATTCTATGCATAAACTATGAATTTCTAGAACCACAAATGTATTCCACTTGAAGTTTCTCTAAAATGTTGACAGATGTGAAAGTGAGCATTATCGAATGCTTAGTTTTACATTTGCATTCAGATCTCTTGTTTCAATGGGACATTTTCATAAATAAAAATGTGTTACTGCTGTTCTTGGAATTCTGGTTCTGCAATGAATTTAATTAGCTAAAACACTGTATGTACTTATGTGCACTTTGGTTTTGGGGAGGCTTAGCTATTGAGAGAGAGGTCCAGTTTTTCACTGTCATACCATTATGACTGTAGTGTCTCTAGTTTTGTGAGAAAATTACTGTGACAACAATGCCAGCACCAGTGGGTATTAGAGGCACAGCGATGGCATTTCAGCTAAGTTTAGTAAAAGTAATCTGGATAATAGCCTGAAGTGAAACTACTTTTATTAGTTATGTAGCTCATTTGCCAAAGAGGTGAATTGTTTTTATATCTTCTCCATATGAGACTATGTGAACATTCAAGTCCTTGGATTAGAAAAACCAGCAAATCTACTGAGAGATTGCATTTACAGACGTGGAGTTCATATGGATTTAGTATAAAGGATTCAGCAGTGAGAGTAGGAAATCTTTGTCCCTTCAATCCAAAAACAACTGAAACTTTTGTCAAATTGATTTTATTTGGAATAAAGCCAATGTATTTATTCAAAGTAAGAAATAGACTGGTATGTGGTTAGACTACTTACAAAAGTATAAGTTCAACAGCATGAAAAAGGACATAGAAACCATAAAAAAAGAACCAGCTAAAAATGAATACACTAACTGAAATGAAGAATAATCTACAGAGAATCAACAATAGAGTAGATGAATCTGAGAATCAAATCAGTAGTTTGGAATATAAGGAAGCAAAAAGCACCCAATTATAGAATAGCAAAAAGAAAAAGGATCCAAAAAAAATGAAGGTTGTGTAAGGTGCCTCTGGGACAACTTCAAGTCTATCAGCATTACCATCATGAGGGTGCCAGAAGAAGATGAAAGGGAGCAAGAAACTGAAAAAACTGTTTGAAAAAATGACAGAAAATTATCTAACCTGGTGAAGGAAATAGACATACAAGTCCAGGAAGCACAAAGTCCAAAACAATATGAACCCAAGGAGGCCCACACCCAGACACACTGTGATTAAAATACCTTGGTTAAAGACAAAGAATCTGATCAACAGCAAGAAAAAAAGCAGTTAGTTACCTACAAGGGAGATGATTTTTCAACAGAAACCTTGTAGGCCAGAAGGGAGTGGCAAGAAATATTCAAAGTGAGGAAAAGCAAGGACCTATAATCAAGACTATTTTACCCAGCAAAGCTGTCATTTAGAATGCAAGAACATATTAAGAGCATCCCAGACAAGAAAAGGCTAAAAGAGTTCATCACCACCAAACCAGTATTGCATGAAATGTTAAAGGGTCTTTTCTTTAAGAAGAAGAAAAAGAAAGATTAAAAATATAAATAATGAAATGGTAATAAATACATATCTATCAAAAATTGAACCTAAAAAACAAAATAAACATGCAATAGAACAGAAACAGACTCATAGATACAGAGAACATTCTGATGGGTGCCAGATAGGAGGGGAGTGGGGGATGGGTAAAAAGGTGATGGATTAACAAGTACAAATTGGTTGGTTACAGAATAGTCACAGGGATGTAAAGTACAGTGTAGGGAATATAGTTGATAAAATTCTAATAACTATGTATGGTGTCAGCTGAGTATGAGATTTATTGGGATGATCATTTACTAAATTATATAATATCTAATCACTGGGTTGTACACCTGAAACTAACATCATGATGTATGTCAACTGTAATAAAAAAATTTCAAAATAATGTTCAAAGTTTTTTATAATTTAATTTTACTTTCTTCATCTCTGGTTAAGGAAAAGAAACAATGAGATAAAAAATTTCAGACTCAGGTCTTCAAATCACACCAAGCCAGGTAGGTAAATAGCAGACCAGAAATAATTTATGAAAAAAAAAAAAAAAAAAAGATTGGTGTTGTTATTTGCAGAGTAATTCCTTGTAGCCTGAATTTCAGATCTGCAGATCAAGGATGGAGGTAGGAAGGAATTGGGGGAGGATAGAAAGAGCTGGAGAATGGAAAGGAGGACAAGGGAAGTGTTTAGCTTTCATTTACAAGCGTGATACCCGCTGCTTTGTTTATGGATTTGATGCTATTCATACAGTCTTTGCAATATTAATTTTTAATTTATGATGCTCATTAGGAGACACTTAAAACAGAACAATTATCATTTATCTTGATATATTATTTACTAGGACTGACTGTCATGGTTAGGAGCCCATGATTAGTGAGAGAAGGATCGAGAAGAGCTCCTAAAAGGTGCTGGGTAAAAGGATAGGAGCTTGTGAGGCAGTTGCTGAAAACCAAGGCTCAAAGTTCCTATGTCAGAGTGAAAGCCACACAGTCCCTAATCAAGACTCAGGAGGCCCCCTCCAAGAAAAGCCTGGAACAGTACTTAATGAACCTGCAGGATTATATTAATGAGACTCTGTTAGGCCACCAGCTCATCAATTATTCATCCAGCTTCATCCCTGATACTTTGCTATCTTCCTCCTTTTTTGTGTGTTGGTGTGATTACTTTTTTTTTAACCCTCCATCTTCTTACCTGGAGTGGAAACAAAGCCTTTGTTCTATAGTTCCCCTTTCTTCTGCTCAAACACCATCACCATTTCTTAATATTCAGCCAGGATATCACACATGATGATAGCAGTCTACTAGAGGTGTGTCTAACTTCTGCAAGTTTCAGGGAATTCGGGCAGCCCTGACATTGTGCTTCTTTAATACTTCGACAGTGTGCTCATCACACTGTGTTATAATTATCTATTTGTTTGTGACTTTTCCCCACTGGACTGGAATTCCTAGAGAACAGGGCTTAGGTTTCACTCAGTTTTGTATTTTCAATTCCCAGCACAATGCCTAACACATAATAGACCCTCACCGCATGAGTAAATGAGTGAGTGAATGAATAAATGAATGAATTATGGGTGGTCAATCATGTCTAATAATCAGTACTGTCTATCTATAGTGAAACAGACTGTGTAGTGGAGGCCTGAAAACTGCCTGCGTGTTTCACAGGAAAATAAACAAAATAAAACAGAACTTCTCATTTACTATCTGGGTTATACAGAGCATGTATTTGCAGGCTTGAGGTGAAGTACCTTAGTTTGGTACTCAGTTCTGCCTATGCTTATTTAAAATGTTTTTTTTTTAATGCTTATTAAAATTATACATATTGTGTTTTCCTAGGGTTGACTCTTACGGTCTAGATAACTTGTAAGTGAGAAGAGGATTTCAATGAGATTTCACAATAAAGACCAACAAGGTTGGAGTGAGTGAGCTTTGGAGTGGGGCAGAGGTCAAGGGCTGGGACTTACACCCTAAGCCTGTTATATGGTTCACTCATTCAAGGTCAACCAAGGACAATTAAGAAATCCAATTTCCATTCTGCAGGAAGCACAATACTGTGATGCTGACCAAAGCCATTACCTCGTAGAGTGAGAAGGAGGACAGGAGAGGACTGGACATGCTTCCCTTTTGTTCTATACAGGAAGAATATGGTATGGCCCTGGCTTGCGGCTCAGTGGATAGGTGCTGAACCCAAAGGTTGCTGGTTCGATTCCCCAGTCAGGGCACATAAGCAGATTGCAAGCTAGGTCTCCAGCCAGGTCCTTAGCTGGAGGCAGGTGAAAGGCAACCATACATTGATGTTTCCCTCTCTACCTCCCTCCTTACCCTTCTCTCTAAAAATAATAAATAAAACCTTTTTAAAAAAATAGAGGTAGTACTATCGGAAAGGCAGATGGATAAAACAAGGAGAAGGCATAGATAGGTGTGAGGAAATGTTTTGACATTCCACTTCTTAGCAATATCTCCAACAAGTTATAATTATTCAAATACAGGTATGCCCTATTTTTTGAAAGTTTGTGTGATCGTCACTTCAAAAATATTTTTCATTGATTTATTATTGTTGTATTATAATTGTTTCATTTTTCCCCCATTTGCTCTCCCCTATCCTCCACTCCCTTCACTCACAGTCAGTCCCCACTTCCTTGTTCATATCCATGTATCTTTCACCTTAGCTCCTCCTCTAAACCCCACACCTTCTTCTCCCCCTCTTCCTCCCTCCACCCACTCCAGTCTGATCACAGTCATTCTGCTCCTTTCTTTTCCCCATGCCTCTGATTTCTTTCTGCTTTTCTGTTTGTTTACTTATTAGTCTCCTGTATTAGGTGAGATCATATGGTATTTGTCTTTTGCTGCCTGGCTTATTTCAATAAGCATGACACTCTCCAGTTCTAACAGTCCACTGATGGGCACTTAGGCTGTTTCTAGTACTTTGCTATTGTGAATAGCACTGCTATGAACATAGGGGTGCATAGGTTCTTCTGAATTGGTTTTTCAGGGTTCTTTGGATATAGTCCAAGCAGTAGAAATGCTGGATCAAAAGGCAGTTCCATTTTTAGTTTTTTGAGGAAATTCCATGCTGTTTTCCATAGTGGCTGCAATAGTCTGCATTCCCACCAGCAGTGCACTAGCATTCCCTTTTCTCCACATCCTTGCCAGCACTTGTTGTTTGTTGATTTGTTAATGATGGCCATTCTGACCATTCTGACTGATGTGAGGTGGTATCTCATTGTGATTTTAATTTGCATCTCTCTGATGACTAGCAATGTGGAGCATTCTTTCATATGCCACTTTGTTTTTATGGAAGACTTACATTGGTACCACTTTGATAACTAAAAGAAATTTGAAGGAGATTTTTCCTTTTATGAAAAAGCTAAAAAGGAAAAATAATGTCCAGCATTTATTTTGCTATGAGCCATAACAGAGGCAGTGACACCAGAGTAGTGACAGCGGCATCACCAAGCTTCTTCCCCAGGAACGGCACTCAGCATTTCAGTATCAGATGCCATACTTTGAGCCGTGTCTGTGATAGTCTGTGTTTTATCTCTACTTATTTTGTTCATTCATTGGTAAGAAGTGAGCTATGGTGACTGCTTCTTCACTATGTCATTTCAGCTTATGAAAGGTTTCATAGGAACACTCTACTTTAGATAGTGGGGAAACCTGTAGAGAAAAAAAAAGAGCAAGGATCTCAATTTCCTGAAAGAATAAAAGAAATAAGAAGACAAGGATATAAAATTCCAGCTTTGGTAAGGTAGATTGCAAAGCCAGAACAAGTATGGATTCTAATTTGTTGCATCTTAACATGTTGCAATTCTGCAGACTTTTATAAATCTATAAATATAAATATTTCTGGCAGTCATCTCCATAAGCCTCCAAGTTGGCTCATGCTATCAGTGTGCTGGGGTGAGAACGGGTTATGGATGTGCGTAAGCTATTGTCCTTCTTCTTCCTTGGGGCATCTGGATAGGCCAGGGCTGCTGGGGTCCTCAGACTGGTTGCCAAAAACAAAGAGGAGCCTTATCCATTTATTCTTATTTTATGCATATAAAGTTCCCCCTCATTTAACATCCGTGAAATCCAGAGGTGTTCCCTTATCAATATATTTTTTACTTGACCAGGTGGCAGTGATAAGGTAATTCTCATAGCCTAGCCATACTAGGCTGACTACATTTAGTGGCAGCTGTTCACGTTGTCCTGAATAGTTGAGTGATGTACATTGTTGTATCACTTGCATTGATTTGAGTTTCCTTTAAAGTGACTTCAATGAAATATATTATGATTCAGCATTAAAGCACAAAAATTATTGTATGCATAGAGTGACATGCAAACAGAGAAGTAAATGTAATGGTGATATTGATGAAGCAATAGATGTCACAGAAGGAGTGAACAATCAAATACTTTAGGAGTCAGAGAAAAGGAAAATTCAGTAGAGGAAAGCTATTAGATGCCAAGCTCTGTGGTGAAAGGTAAGCAAAATTACATTTTATTTTCTTAGTGGTACATAAAATGATGGTTTATCTTTCACTGGTAAGATTTTTACGTTCTAATCCTTTTCTCTGTGTGCTATGACGTGAGCCATATTGAGAAACATGGCTTTAAGCTCCTGCATTTTTGTTTTTTTGAGTTAAGTGTCCTGGTAAAGAAAGAATTTCTGTTCAACTTAAAAAAACTTTAAAATGATTAGAATGGATCTGTTGATTATATTAAACAGAGTATAACCCTGGCTGGTGACACAGTGGATAAGGTGCCGACCTGAGTGAGAACCCAAAGTTTGCTGGTTCCATTCCTAGCCAGGGCACATAACCAGGTTGCAAGCCAGGTCTCCAGCCAGATCCGTAGCTAGAATCGGGTGAAAGGCAACTATATATTGATGTTTCTCTCCTCCTCTGCCTCTCTCCCTTCCCTTCTCTCTAAAAATAATAAACAAAATATTTTAAAAAGAGCAGACTTGGAATTAACTTATCCTTGGTTGTATATAGACTTCTATCAAATTTTAGTTTAGCTTTATATGCTAAAGATGGCATTGAACTTGGGTCCTTGAAGCAGATTAAACTCAGGCAATTTACATAAGCATTGGGCACTGGATCCAGCACCGACATTCCCATTTTGAGCAGTGAGAAGTACTCAGTGGGTGAGAGGCAACAGGTTCTTTCAGTATTATCTGTGATACTTATGTTACCTACTCTACACTCACTGCATGTGTTTTTAAAGGATTCAACCTTCCTTATTATTGGAGATGTAATTGGAGTCTGGTTTCTAACAATCACTGACTTCTTCACCAAAACAAATAGGTCATTTTGAAAATACAACTTGAGAATATGAATTGGAAAATCAAATAAGTATATGTAGAAAGGACCTCAAGGTCATTTACTTCAATTCTTTCATTTCACAAATGAGTTAAAGTTCAAGCAAAACGGCCAACTGGAATCTCACAGTTGTTTCACTGCAGTAACTAGGAGTTCTGACCCTAAAGGGGTGTCCTGCCATCCTCACACACATGGGTCTCACAAGGTAAATTTGCACATAAACAAAATGTAGAACTTTTTGTATATTGTGGTAATGTACAACACTTTATTAGATTTAATTCTCGTAAACCTTTGTTCTATTAGCATTAATGAACATTTATTGAGATTTTGCTACTGGTTAGGAATTTTAAAAGAGAACCTGTCCTGACCTATGTAGCTCAGTTGATTGTGTGTCATCTTGCAAAGTAAAAGGTCACTGGTTCAATTCCTGCTCAGGGAACATGCTGGGTTTACAGACTAGGTCCCTGGTTGAGGTATGTGAAAGAAGCAACCAATTGATGTTTCTCTCACACATCGATGTTTCCCTTCCTCTCTTTCTCTCTCCTTTCTCTTCCTATGAAAAGAAAAAGAGAAGGGAAGGAAGGGAGGAAGGGAGGAAGGAAGGAAAGAAAGAAGAAAGGAAGGAAGACTCTTCTGTCCCAGAATTTTTCTTACGAGTGACTGTAACCTTAATGATTTCCACCCTCCACCTTTAATCTTCTTTCTATTTTCCCAAGAAAAAATTTAAACTTAGATAAATGCTACAAGCTCTCTTAAATTTCAAAATGCATCAACATGGCTGACCAAGAGATTGGGAAAGGAGGTAGAAAGTCATTTCCTCTCCTCCCTTCTCCACTTCCTCCAATGGAATTGACAACATATTTTACAGAGGCCTATTTACCCAATAAATACATCTGGGGTGGAATGACTCATCCTTCTGATTTTGGGATATGACATTTAAGGGCTTAAGAAAAACAGCAAAGAGGGCTTGTCAATATATCTTAGTATAAAACAAAATGAGGTAGACCTTGCTTTTTTTCTTTTTTCTGCAGATGAACCTTTAAAATGAAAATTGAAAGGGATTTATTTATAGTGTATGATATGTGTCTGCACATTTGTGCTGTGACATAATGTGTGTATATGCCTGCACAGACATACAAACCTATGAATTTAACGTGACATAGATTTTTATTCCCTCATAAGGACCTTAAAGTCTAAAAAGAAGACCATTTTTTATTATCCCCACAAAAGTCTGAGTTAAGCATCTCTCTTCTCTACATAGAACTCTACATTCCCTCAGATAGTTATTCTAAAAATTAACTTCATCTTGGCTGTATAGTTTATCTAGAGCAAGGGTCAAGTCTTTTTTCAAATAAGAAAATGAAAGTGAAAAAACCTAAAAAGAAAATAAACAGAGATGATAAGAAAGAAAATGAAGAAATTCTCTTTTCCAGAATCAAATAGAGGGGGCATTTCATAATAATCTGAGGGCCTTTAAAAACTACATCTGAAAGCCTGATGCCTGGACAGTGACACATGATGAATATTGCATGAAACCTATGGTCTTAATCTCTATCAAAAGGAACAATAAAGGCATTCAAATCTTTCTCCTGACTATCTAGAAAGGTTATTAGAGTGAATAATTCTGAAAAATGATCATATGCAAACTTCCATTCAAGATAAAAATACCTTATTTTTGACTCTACCTGTAACTATTTCATGAGAAGCTTTGCTAATATTTTTCTTAAAGCTTCTCTTATTGATTAAAAATATATAAGAAAATAATATAAAGCCTACGGGAAGCAGTGCTGAGACATGAAGTGAGCCTGAGAGTAGAGGTGAGGTGTGATGTTCAGTCCCTAAGAGAAATTTATAGGGTAATTTACAGAACCATCACCCTTGGTGGGTGGTCCTGGCTTTGTATGTCCCAAACTGTGAGAGGGCTGGCTCACCTCCTTGCTATTATTACCAAAGCTTTAGCATGAATGAGTAAGAAATAGTCCTTAGATCATAAGAATGGGTTTTATTTTTAAAAGAATGAAATTTCTTTACTTTAATTTTTTTTTTCTGGCTTCAGCTACCTGCACATGCACTTGCTAAGAAACCAGATTTGTCAGCTCTTATTTCCAATCATTAGCAGGGCATCATATTTTCAAAATGCCACTTGTAGTCATTCATACCTTATTGATATGATGATGCATCAAAGTTAAACACCTGCCTAGGTTTTCTTCTCTTAGCCCTCATGTCTTAGTCATTTAAAGTACAATGCTTTACAGTAACAGAGTTATTCTTTCCTCCTCATTTTTTTTTTTCTTACAAAATTCAGTTTCCTGGGTAGCTTCTAAAGGGGGAATTCAATCATGAAATGCACTATAGAAGAGGGCACCATGCTACTTTTAATATTTGCCCCTTTTAATCTAGGTAAGGTCATCAAACTTTTCTGATTTTTGCCTAGGGAGAACTTTCCCCTTATTTTTTAACATATCCTTTTGTCTGGTTGGCCAGTAATTGACTTTGTCCCTTTTTTCATTTATTTCCTTGTCTCCTGGTTGTAGCATCTTCTCCCCAGAGTCTCAGGTTAGAAGTTTTCCCTTTTGTGAAACCATGACAGGTGCCTAATTGAATGATGAATGTCCCTTTATTACTCTGTAATTGAACTGCCAGCTTTTTGATTGGTTTGTAGAGATGCTCCCCCCTCATCAGGCACTGCAGGGGGCTTCGTAGTTGGCAGTCTAGTCCTACACTCCATCTGTCTAATCCTATCTAGCCCCCACTTGCTTTTGGGGGTGGTGGTGATAGAGATAGAGAGTGAGGGGGAGGGGAGTCATAATAAATTATGCTAATTTTATGTGGCTCTGACAATGAGAAGATCGTATTGTTCTGTTCATCTTGGGGGTAAATGCTTCAAGACATTTTGTCGTCATGGGTGCCTAGCCTGACAGGCCCACGATGAAGATTAATGGGCCTCACCTGAGTGACAGAACAGGGGATTGTGGGGAAGAGAGGGTCATTCATCATACTCTGACAGGTGTCATTCAATCCGACAGCAGCTCTACCGTCACCCGGCTAGCAGTTCCATTTTTCTGCCAGTTAAGCAAGGAGTTTAATAACATCCCCAGAATTAAAACTCATTCTTTGTAGCAGGCCTGACAGCTGAAAATAAGAAAATCAATTCTTCTCATGTATAGCACAGTTACCTGACTGGAGCTTTGACTCTAATTTAGTCTTTGGGCTGAATTTCAAGCAAAGAGCTTTTTGTAAGACATCATCTATTAAAATTTATTCATAGTACTAACTTTGGCAATGTTATTATTGTGGGCACATTAAAGATTCAGGCTTTCATACGTAGTGTCCTTTTACCAGTGCATGCTGAAACACATATCCACAATAGCTGCATCTCTCTTGCTTCATCCTCATTAGCAGTGTTTACAGCTTCTCTCTTCATTAATATTGATCCCCTACCCAACTACTGGCAACAACAAGACAGACACTAATTCAGTATCATTAAACTGTTTGGATTTCAGCTTTCAGGGATCTTGGAAGGCAGATAAGATGGTTCAAAGGTGCGAAAAGAAGTTCAACTTGAGTGCTATAGGGTTGAGCTGATGAATGATGACATTCTTCATTGGTGAGTATGGCCAACTGTAAAACATGGCTGTGGGTTCCTTTTGTCTCTGTTCTCAGCTGGAAGAGAAGTTTAACTCATGATATCCATGAGTCTGAGCTGTCTGAGCCTGTCAATGGTTTTGACCAATAGCATGTAGTGATGCTGTGTAACTTTACAGGCCAGGCTCAAGTGATCTGGATCTTCTATTTTCACTCCCTGTGGAAGCTAGCCACCTGGTAAGATGTGGGTTCACCATGCTGTGAGAAAGTCCAAACCAGCTACGTGGAGAAAGAAAGGCTACACGGGAGTGCATTGAGGCACCAGACAGCTGAGGGGGAAGCATTTTTGGAACTTCCAGCCCATCTCAGCTCCTGGTTGGATGTAGTCAAATGGAAGCCACCTTGGAAATTCCAATCCCAACTGATGTTCTATTGAACAGAATCATCCTCCTGAGCATTGCTCACATCTCTGGCCAACAGAATTGTCAACAACAACAAAACAGTTGTAGTTTAAATTAATTTTATTTGGGTGTAGTTTGTTATATAACAATGAATCACTGAAACAGTGGAGGTGAGATAATGGGGGCACCATGTGAGGGACTCAGGGACATAGCTGTTTCCTATAACACAGATATAGAAATGCTTTAGCTTTTTGGGCAACATTGTTCTTTTCAAAAGCTTCCTGGTTGGAGTGCCTTTGTCTTTTTTATATTGTGCATTCCCCTACAATCCTCTTCTCTCATATACAATAAAATAGTTTCTTTAAAGTATGCATGTTTTTGGGTTGAGAGAAAAAGGTATAACTGGCTGAATAGCACTATCACATTTATTTTTATACTTCTTAGTTCCATAACTTCTATTTCATACAGCTAGGGTTAAAAAAGTCATCTTTGAAAAATAAATTCTGAAATTGGGATATTTAAGCCATGATATAATACTAAGCTTGATTAAAGGATTATGAATTGTATACATTGATTAAATTAACCCAATTACCGATCAAGTTCACAGAGTGCTATATAGACAAAGTATATATAGACTAGATTATTTTCTTATGAATCACCTAATTTGATTCTCACAGTAATTAGATTAGCTAAAGACTTTGGTATAATAATCTATTGGGACCTTAAAACAGAAAGCTATTCTATTCTGTTGTTGCTTTTAAGCAGACAAACATCATAACTGCAACCCTTTAGATTTCTGAGTAATAATCTTGGAAGTAAATGAGATATGAAGGGTAGCTATTTGTTTGGACATAAATTTTTATAAAGGCACATGTTATAAGCACACTGAGAGCATGCAATAACTGTTCTGAATTTTCCAAATACACAAATCACAAATCATGGATATTTGTTACAGAAGAACAATGTCTAAAGCTTAAGAAGAAGGGAAGAATTTATGAGGCAATAGCATCTTGAGAAAGGTCTTGAGTCCATAGTTAATTCCAGGGGAAAAACAAAAGTAAAGGTCACCATGGAAATTTTTATTAAATAATTTATACAACAGAATTTTTCCTTTTATTAAGAATATTCTTCAAAAGAAACATCTGAAAGTCAGAACCGGGCTCAAAGATACAGTGTCTTTGAAACCAGCAAGAATGACTTGCCTGAAGAGTCTTACAAAAAAGCCAGTAGGGCTGGAAATTTGCTGTGAACTTGAGTGGGCTGTCTGAGTTTGCCTTGACTTCTTAAGAATTTCTGCTGTCCTTAATTTTCAGATTGCACTGCAAATGCATGTCAGTTCACAGCCAATGTCTCTATGTTCTTATACACTTGCTTTCTAGCTTGGTGATTTGAAGGCATCTTTTAGCATCTGCTATGCTTTTTATTTCTTGTTATATCTTTTGCTACTCGATTTCAATACTGACTCATAAAGGAATACCCATTCTGGTACTTCACCCTTAGTGTAAATAGTGGATCTTCTAAGGGTTATGATGTCCTTTCACTGAGCCTGAAAAATCAAGAAATAATTACAAAACAAATTTTTGGTATCTGGAATGATCAGTTCATCTTCAAGCATTTGTGGTGATGATCCTTTACAAAGTATACTACATTAACTAATAACTCAGAAACTGGCAGAATGCCTGGCACATAGCAAGTGTTCAAGAAATCATTGTGAACAAATATTAACAAGCTTATCCATAGTTATTAGCTACTAACTGTTTATGGCAGGCAGGAGTTTATATCACATGGAAAAGGCACACTTGCTAACTTCTAAAGATGTAGTTAAGGACTGGCAAGGCAGTTTTATATATGAACCATAGCTAAGAAGTAAAAAGATTATTTCTTTCCTATCCACTGCTCCAAATCTATGTTCTTTGATTGCAACTATGTACCAAGTGGGCTTTTGAAGATATAACTTTGGATTAAGAGTTAGAAGAAGATTTAGATTCTAATAATTTAGGCTCTGTCACTTAGGAGGTAACTTTGAGTAAGCCACTTTACATCTCTAACTACTGATTTTCTTACTTATAAGATTGAATGGATCTCTGTTTCTCCTGCCCAACATTGTTTTTATGAGAATCAACTTACATAACATATATTAAAGCAGTCAGCAAAGCTTAAGTTAACCCTATGCCCACCACCCTCACCATCCCATTGCCCCTAAACCACTTAAAACTTATTTGAATATTCTTATATTATGATAATATAACTCTAAACACTATATATAAGAAGAACTTTTAGGATAGTCATCTGGGAGCTTCTGAAAGTATACAGTAATTATATCAAACTTGATTTATTCTCTCATTCAGACAAACCTTCTTCATGAACACCTATTCCATCTTTACCTATGGCCCAAATGTTTCTCAACAATAGAAAACAAAAATGTATACTTAGGGTTGGTAAAGGATATAGCACAATGTCTATGGAAGCAGAGCTTCCCAAAAAAGTCATCATTTCTTGGGAACAAGACACGAAGAAGGGAATTGAAGAAGAATTTTTAAAAAGGACAAAGGAAAGAACAGGCACCACATCATCCAAGGGAAGGTTGCGTGAAACTTTTGAGCAAAACTAAAAACCTGGGGACGACACATGTGAATGCTGAGGCCACAGGTACTTGCATAGCCTCCTTTATTCCTGGCTGCAAAAAGATAAGCTACTCCTGACCATGAAGACCAATCAGGCCAACAGCACTGGCTTTACAGCTCCTATTTGCAGTGTGACATGCAGTTTCCAGTTAGGGAAGCTCCAGCGGGGGGAGCAGCATTCCAGTGGGTGGGTCTGATGTCAAGGAAGTGGATTCCATCCGACTTACAGCTGCACCAAAGGCCGACTTTGGCAGCAATTCTTGGGCTATAATTTTATAAACAGTCTTTTCTTTCCAGACTTCCAATGTGAATTTAGACCTCAGTACAGATTCCGTCTCACAACCTTATTTTGTGTCATCACATTCTAATTCGATGACAAACAGTTGGTCTGAGATTTCAGTATATTACTATATTAGTGCAATTTATGTCCTGTGTGGAAGTTGATGATGTGTAAAGACTATATTGTGGACTCGCCTGGATTCTAATCCAGCACCTAAAGGGATAGTGTTGCTTTTGTGGATCACAATGGTGCTTTATTATGAAATCACATGGTTAGTTTGTGGTGATGGCTTGCCAGTAGACATTGGCAGCAACATTAATTTCACTTCCCCCAAAGTGAGCCAAAGCTCTATAACTCACCTCTGAACATTATTACTATAATGTAGCATCTAATTGTACCATTTATGCTTAATATTGTCTATAGAAATATTAAAAATATATGCTCTATCTTCAACAAACAATATACATAGAATAGAGTGAGTGCATCCAGCTGAGAAAGGGAAGATACCTATATCACTCGTAAGGCTGCCATTGCTTAGCAAGAGATGTAGTGTTGGATGGGAAACCAATTAGCCAGGTATATTCTCCTTCCAAGTCCCTTTCAGTTGTTCCTTTTAAAAGAAATTTCCACAACTGGAAAGTAGTGCAGTCTTCTAGCACAGCCCAGAAGTAGACCTGAAACAGATGAGCTCAAGAAAAATAGAAAGTAAATCAATTTCCATTTTCACAAGCCTGAGTCTGCTCATTTTCTGCAAGGACAAATCATGCAGGAAATAGTGCCAAATTACTCATGGTTAAAGACAATTTCATGGAAAAACAACTGATCTCCCAAATTGTTACGCTCAGGACTGGATCTGAATAGATGTGCTTTAGACCTTAAGTGGGGACCAGAGTAAGGACTTAATGCCTTAGGGGCCAAAGTCTAGCTTCCTTCTTCCTGGCTGACTTGTTGATGTCAGGAAGACACCCTTCCCTGGGCAGCTGCTGAGTTCTTCGGCGGCGGCATTCCCTGGATTTTGTTATGTCTGCTTGTGACTGGTCTTTTCTATCCTTGCTGAGATAACAGAGATCAGACTAGATCATGTTGTTATTACATGAAATAGATTTTTGACAGACTTGGCTATTTGCATGGTAGTTTCTGGTTTATAACTCCTCATTATTTTTGCTTGATCAACAGGTATTTTTCAAGCCATGTTCCTATTTGGATGTGTGAGTATATAGGGTTAGAGAGAAAATACTTGCTAACTTCGTTGGACTTTAATACTTTTAAAAGGAAAAACAGTGGATGATTAGGACTTTCTTCATGAGATACGATTCAGTTTTCTTATAAAGTTTAACAAGCAGATGTTGACTTACAGGGTTACTCCTTTCCTTTTATTTAGGATATAAAATCAGTGAAATACCATCAGAAGAGATACATGATAATAGTACCTTTTCTATAAGCATATATATTAGTTTTCTTATCAGATAGAGTTTGTCTTCACAAAAGTTTTTTTTTTTTTCTTTTTTAATGAAAAAAATCTTCCTCTACCAGAAGGAAGTTGACTTGTAAGGCTCCAGACCAGCACTGCTCAAGAGATATGTAACAGGAGCCACATAGATAATTTAAAATTTTCTAGTAACCACTTTTTTTCAAAAAGTAAGAAGAAAGCAAAAATACTTTTCATAATACATTTTATTTAACTCAAGATATCAAAAATATTATTTCAACATATACTTATACAAAAAATTAGTAATGGGATATTGTGCATTCATTTTTCTTAATACTATGTCTTAGACTCTAATGTGTACAGTGTACCTCAATTTGAACTAGCCACATTTCAAGTAATCAACAGTCCTATGTGGCTAGTAGTATTAGATAGCACAGACCTAGACCAAACACTATCACCTCAATTGTTTTCAGTATCTTTCAGATTTTGGAGTATTCAGAAACAATTTAGCCTATAGAAGCTTCATTTTTTATTTGAATACTTTTTGTTTGCTAAGGCACAAAATAATTGTGTTAAGCAGGATTTCTTCTTAGTCACCTTTTTAAGTGACAAGGATGCCAGTAATCCATAGTGAAACCATAAAGATTAAACCATTATTCCTCTTTTTAATGATGTAGCAGAATGTGCATCAAAGAATAAAATTATAATTGCAAAACATAATTTTTATTAGTTTAGTCAAAATCATATTATCTTAACTAAATAAAATTACATGATAAATAAACCCTAGATCATTTTTGCCTATAGCTTAGGCAAAATTCTAGAGGCAGGAAAGTAAGGAGATGCTGGTGAAAACATGTGCTCATCAGAGCTATAGCCAAACTTAGAGGTGATCCCGCCCCACTCAGAGACACCTCATGTCAGGTCCACCCTGTCCTGATTCTTCAGAAAAACTTAGACAAATGTTTAGGGTCCACTGAGCTGCAGCTGGTCCCAGGCTTATGGATGATACTCATTATTTCTCTCCTTATGCTCAGCTACATGGTCAGGTGGCCCCATACCTTCCTCCCGGAGGGGTCGAACCCCTGGTTGACCTATCTTTGTCAAGTTATGGCTTTTCCTGTCATGGCAGTACTGAGAGGGGCTCTGTGAATCTTCCAAGCTCCATATACACCACTCATTGCTGCCCCCATTCTGAAGCAGCAACCCCAGCTCCTCATGAGGAATGCAGTCAGCTATGCCTGCCAAAATGATAAACAACATTGCTGCCACATGACCAGACAGTAATCATACCTTTAGGTTTAGAGAACTCCATACTGTGTCCCTCCATGAAAACATTCCTCGTCCCACCTTAGCCCCTGCTGGGACCCTGAACCTCTAATTCATCAAAGCCTCAAACTGTGGTGATGGGACACACAAAATCATCAGTGGGCCCTGGCCAGTGTGGCTCAGTTGGTTGGAGTATCATCCAGGAACTGAAAGGTTGCGGGTTTGATTCCTGGTCAGGGCACATACGTAGGTTGTGGGTTTGGTCTCTGGCTCAGCCTGGGTGCCTACGATTTCCAGTCAGGGTGTGTACAGAAGGCAACCAATCAATGTTTCTCTCTCAAATTGATATTTTTCCTCTCCCTTCCT
Organism: Noctilio leporinus; assembly: GCA_004026585.1. NCBI lineage: Eukaryota > Metazoa > Chordata > Mammalia > Chiroptera > Noctilionidae > Noctilio > Noctilio leporinus. The sequence continues at coordinate 21,422 of PVIW01001481.1, read as the reverse complement.
TTTTCTCTAAAAGCAAAAAAAAAAAAAAAAAAAAGGAAAAAAAATGTCCTCAGGTGAGGATTAAAAATGGGTTTTTTTTGGAATGAATAGGTTGTTCACTGGTAGATCATGGGCCTGTATATTCTAGCTGAAGGCATGGCACCGTACATTAGCATCCTGGGACATTGCATACTGACCCTACAGACAGTGAACCCCAAGTTGGCATCTTAGTGGAAATTTAATAGGATATTCCAATGTTGTATCAGATCAGTTGCCTTCAGGTGATGCCACATATGGCAGCTTCAGTGGATCCCAGGGTCCTGTGTTCATGTGGTCATTGCTGTGTCTTCTTCACTGAATAACAACAAATGTGGATCAAATACTCACTCAATAAATGCAAAATCATTGTTTTGGTTAGTGAATGAAGGTGTGTGCTGCTTTGAGAGATTATATTATGAGACTTTGACACTGTCAGGGTGATCAGGAAAACTTCCCTGAAGAAGAGATAATTAAGCTTTTTAGAGGATGTAGAAATTAATTAAGGTGAAGAGAAGTGGAAATGATGGTCCAGGCAGAATAAAAAGCATGCCTGAGCATTGAAGGCTCAAGGAAATGGAAGGTCTCCTGGTTTTGAGTAGAATTTGGGAACATTTAGTATGAATAAAGGATGGAGAGAAAGAGAGGAGATGCACCATAAAAGGGCCTTTTAGGAATTTTAATTTCATTGTAGGTGGAACAAGAATCTATTGAGCATAGTGTGTATAAGGGCTTGGCTGTGTCAGGTAGTGGAAATTGAGGTAGGGAATAGATTTTGTAAGTGAACTTCATGAAGCCTACCCCGGCTGCTGTATGGAAAAGGCATCAGAAGGGGTGAAAGTGTTTGGGTGGAAGCTGATGGTGGCTTGACCCATAGGAAACCCCCAATAAATCATAGTTGCTAGAATTGTTATTGTCATTCCAGAATTTGAGGGCTAGCTCGTGCTGGTTTTATAGCATAAACTTATTTTGGATTTTTGTGGCTTCTTTGCTCTTTCAGGAGTAAATGGGCTCCTGTGAAGGCCTAGATTTGGGGGAGAGAGAAGCAGAAGCATAGCACACAAATATCATTGCCACTGCTTTATTATTATTATTAGTAGTAGTATTTTATCCTCACCTGAGAACATGCTTATTGATTTTAGAGAGAGGGGAAAGGAGAGAGAGAGAGGGAAAGAAATATCAGTACTGTGAGAGAGATTGATTGGTTGCCTCTTGCATGCTCCCAAAACTGCAACCTACACAAGTGCCCTGACTGGGAATTGAACATGTGACCTTTTGGTTTATAAGACAAAGCTCCAACCAACTGAGCCACACCAGCCAGGGCAAAGCACTGCTTTATTAATCTAGTGACACCCACTGCTGAGTGTCCATAACCACAGCAGAGAATTGGATAAAAGCAATGAAGTGACTTGGTTAAATCCTGGAGTAAAAAAGGGAGAGTTAGCATAAAGTTCCTTCCCATTAATCTCTAATCCCTTTATTTTTCTAGGGGTCTCAGGAGTGAAAATGGCTGCTATATTTTCACATTGTACTGCAGATGGTGAATTACTAGGCACACCAGGCTACTTCCGGATCTTGAGGCCCACTCTGCCCCAAATGCAGTTCTTCCACTTACCTCCTTTCCTTCAGTAATGTAGTACTTTTAAGAACCCAAATCAGCTCATAAATCACTTGCTCCAGGAGGTCTTCTCACCCACCCAGGCTGGATTGCTGCCTGTCCTCTGTATTCCCAGAGTTCCCTATGCCTACCTTCTTCTTTCTCACCTCTCCACAGATCTTCCTGGGCTGTGAAGGCTTTGACAACAGGGATGGCATCTCATTCATTTTTGTATCCTTAGCACCTAGCATGGTGTCAAAAATACAAATATCAATACAATAAACAATTAAAAGAGAATATAGATAAATATAACCTGCATTTAAAATGCAGGTAGGTGGGACTTAGAATTAGGCAAGAGGAGAAAGCTTGTCTGGAGAAGGACAGCAAGATTTGCCTGGTGTGCTTGTGATGGGATGGTTATGAAGATGTTTGATGTCTTTTCTGTCCCTTCACAGTGTGGTCCTCTCTTCTAACTGGGTTCACTCCTTGTCATGTTCTGACACTTTAGGCTGCACTTAACATACACTTCAGTCTGGTCCTAGGGTGACGTAAATGGGGTTAAAGTTGAGAAGAGTCAAAGGCTAGGAGAACAGTAGAGAAGCGAGGTTCCGCACTCCCATACTGGGGCTGACCTTGCTGATCATGGGTAAGGATTTTCATGATAGTTATCAACTTGAAATTAGTTAGCCTGTTGTTTAAAAAATATTTTAGAAACTAAACTCACTTATTTTCTTTATTGAATTGGTGTATATGGATAGAGTACCAGATCAAAATACAAAGAGTAGGTAGTAACTGTGGTGCTAACAGATGGAACTTTCAATTCTTAACTCTCTTCCTTCTTACTTCAGGAGTTTAGACTCCTGAAGGCCACTTCAGTGAACCTCCATGCCTAACCTCAGTCTGTTAATGGAGATGATGCTTGTTTTTTCCTGATAGGGATGTTGTGAAGATGAAATGAAATAATGTCCAGTTAGCACAAGGTCTGGCCCATGGTAAGCCTGGAAAATGTTAGGCAAAGCTATTATAATAGATTAATTTGCATTCATGCAATTGTATGTTTTAAATAGCTCTATTTGCTTAGGGGTTTCACTTACGAATTTTTATAGTACAAGGATCATTCACATGCATAGATTTCTCAAATTATTCCCCATATTTATTATTGCAACTTTGCAGATAAATATAAAGCTGAGTATAGCCTAGAATAGAATCTTCATTTTGCTTCAATCCATTTTATCTTTTGATTCAGGAAAATATATACTATACTTCTTTATCCTTTGAAATTAATCAAAACTGTACTTGTTCAATTTATTCAAACCCAGTGATTGGTTCTTGGTAGTATTATCTCAACTGGGAGATATAAAATTAGTTTAACTTTACCTCCTTCCACTTTATTTGATATGCCTAAACTTAGCAACTCAGGGGAGCCATGTTCCCAATAGGTGGGCAGAACGACCACTGTTTTAGCTCCTGGCAAAAACAGACATCTCTTTCAGGAAGAATAAAGATTGGATAAAATAAATCACTTCCCATAATGGCATTTGCAGACACTATTAGCTTTTCTGAAAGGCAGTCCATTTAGGGTTCAGACTAATGGGAACATGTTTTTACTAGAGAAAGAGCATAGATTAGGAAGCTGGAATACCACTTCTAATCCTTGCTAGCTATGTGACTTTGTGCAAGTCACTTCATCTTCTCACATTTTATTCTAGTATGAAATTAAGATAAAATCATACCCTATCTGTTGTGAATATTGATGAAGATTTTATTATTATTTTGAAGGTATTATGTATATCAACCACTTCTTTCCCCTTTCCCTGAAGGACAGGTTTTTTTTTTTGTTTGTTTGTTTGTTTTTAGGCACTCTAAGATTCAAATATGATTACATATCAAAGAAGTACAGAATTGATGATGTCAGAAATCATGAGACCTATTTATCTCATACTTGCTATAAATCCAATGGTGAGATATTTATGTATATATATATATATACACACATACATAATATATGTATATATGTGTATTTATAGATAAATACATGCATATATAAAGTTCCATATTTCTATAATCTAATTGAGGCTATTTTAGTGAGAAAAATGTAAACCATTTATCGAAGGACAAGTATCTTTCCAACATACCAAATTCTTCATTTATTAATATGGAGTAAACTTTTCTTTTAATGCATCAGACTGTAAATAATTCTTTTCAGAGTGAGTTTGCTGAACACCAGGAATTGCACTTCTCTTTAGGAAAAAAATTCCTCCATAATGCAATAATATTTTTACCCTTTTTAGTTCTTCCAACAGAGTTAATATTTTCATTTCACTGTGTGATTCTGAGAAACAATTATCCTATTATTTGGGGGAGCAGCTCATCAGTAACTTATCTCAAAGTTTCCTTCTCTCCTAAGAGATGAGACTCTATTATTCTCAGAAGCTCCATCTCTTGGCTAAGGGTATAAATCAAGAAGCCAGTTCAACTTGGAATTTAGTCCTTAGCTTTAGTTGCTGTGAGAAACATACTGGATTATTTATAACTACAGGCGTCCAGGTTTTCATCACCACAGACGGTTGAGTGTTTGAGAGCATTCACCTTTAAGATATCCAGAATACAAGCTGTTGATCCTCTGTGGATTGTAAATTTCTAGAGTTGGGCTTCTTGGTTCTTGTCGGCCAGGCAAGTTTTATGATCACCATTACATTACTCCTATGAAATGTTGGGAAGCTGGGAACATCCTTCCTATTAGGAAGTCTTGCCTTGACTTTCATACCAATAAAGTTGTTCTTAGACTGGAGTTCATCCTAATAAGCATCTTGAGAATTGCACCTGAGCTAAGAAATATTTCCCCCTCTGTCTTCCCTAAGCCTCAGAATCTCAAGCAGCCTACATGCTTTGAATTGAAGACAAGGCTTACAGCCTAACAGCATTTTTATCACCTTCCATCAAGCAGAAAAGCCTCCAGGTGGATTAGGCTGAGTGTATAAGAAGCTTACAAGGTAGCAGATGTCAAGCCTCAGTAAAGGTCATTCTATTAGGGCAATTCTCTTTCTGGGCACAGATTTCCTCCTGGACTAGTGTAGACCTGGGAAGGAGGACTTGGTATTCTGCCACAGACCTTTGGAATGTTTAAGGGGAAGGGTTATGCGTGACAGATGTGCACACAGTTTAAGAATCTAAGCTTCAAAGGGGCAGCATGTAAAAAGACAGTGGAATACAAATGGGAAAATGTTACTTGAGCAATCTTTCCAAGTAAGAGACACCAAGGATTACTGAAATGTGATGCTGTTTTGGTTTCTGGATAAAGCATCTTTCTCTTATATAGGAACACACATTTCTCCATCAGAAAAAGTAAGTTAGAAGTCTACAGATGGTTCCATCCAAGGAAGAATAATTTAGGAAAGCTCCCCACCATCTAACCAGGATTACAGAGTAAAGCTCTTACCAAATTGAATATGGCACAATAAGTTGTTGAAGGGATGCAAAGCAAATGCACTAAAGCAAAGAGTGAAATGAGCTTTAGTAAACTCTAAGAGCCAAGATCCACATTGTGGTGGTAAACTTCACAATAGTAGAATTGTCTTAGGGGTATAAAAACTCCAAGTAAAATTTTGGCTTGATGCTCTGGCTCAGATGAGTCAAGTGACTTTAGCCAAGTTGTGCCTGTTGATAGGTTGTCACTCACTGGTGGGCTATTGGAGTAATGTGATTAATCCTGCCACTTACCAGTCAAAATGACCCTCTTGTCACAAGTACAACTGCCAGGATTGTACTGATGGATGAGGGTGAAACAGGGTGCATTTCTCAAGTCGTTTTAGTCAATCAGTGCCCAGTTGCATAGCACTCTGTTCTCCTTGTCCCAGCCCTTTCAAAAAGTCTGGCTTTCCATCAGACAACCCAGGTTAATGTCAAGTACAAATGGGTTCTCCGTAAAAGCATTTGACTAATTTGTTGCCTAGAACTTAACATTTGTGGCCAAATTTCCAGTTTTCCCCGATAACTTCTTGCTGGAAAATGTCAAAATAAGGGAGACATCAGAGACTTCTGAGTCAAACTATTTCCTCCCACACACCTGAGTCATGGGTCAAGAGTTTTACCAATTTCCTTTCTAAGATTTTGCCTAGTCTCCCATCTAAAAGGAGGTTAGTGCCAGATGGGTGGGAAGTAGAGATGTGATTAGGAACTAATTTTTATTTTTTCATGTTGGATAGTTTTATTGCCAGGGATATTCATCTACTGTCTCTGAATAGAAATCTGGTATTTCAGAGGAAGTGGAGGAGGTAGGAGAGAATGTCTTTACATTGCAACATAAGACCTGTCACAATCTGGTGAGTCCTTAGAGGGTCTTGCTTAAAAGGGTTCTTGTCACTGGGACTACTCACTGGAGCCAAGCCAGTTCCCTGGGGAAGGCTGGTGTCTGCTACTCACAGAGCTGGCTGTCAGGTTGGTCCTGTGTGTTTGTAATTAACTACAATGTCTGGATGTTGATAGAGTGAGTCTGGCCAATGGTTCCCTTCCAAAGAGGGGTTTCCTGGCTAGCTCCCCTGTGTCAGAAATGCCAAAGTGGGAGTTGCTTGGAGACTCCAGAGATGCAGATTCGTTTGGCTGAGCTCCATTTATGAAGCCAAGTGCCGAGAAAGCAGATCCGAGACCAAACCTGAATTGGAATCAGTGGGCTTCTCCAACCACTTGGCTCCTCTGCTTTCCAATGTTATGTTTAATGTTTTAAAGCATATTTAGTAAACATGTCACTAACAATTGCCAATTTTTAGTCTCTCACCACTCCCCTTAACAGCTTTCCCTTTCCTTTGGGTTAGTGTGGCAGGCTGGATTTGGGGTGTGTGTGTGTGTGTGTGTGCGCGCGCATACACATGTATATTTATATATATGCAGGCATATTTCAAGCTATACCAATTGGGAAATGTGCTTGTACCAGCTCAGTAGCTTGTTTACAGCATCCACTTCTTACAAACCAGGTAAACAATCTGAATTTTTCACTTTTCCTATCATAATGTTCTTGTCTTTTGAGAAAGCTTGGGCTTAGGTTAACACATTAATCATCACAACTTATTTTGAATTTAGACTCATGCAAGATGGACTCTTTTTTTCTGGAATTAAGTTAAAAGAACATTATTCCTTTGTGATTTAGTCCCTGGAGAATATAACCACACATCACCTATTGGGAAGTGAATGGTTTTCAAAGTTTTGTTAATTATTTGAACATCAGTATGGGGTAAAGTTGAGATCCTTGGTTTTCCCAGTTTCTGCCTCCCCATTCCTCCTTATCTCTATTTACAATACTCCCCCTTATATATATCTTTTATCCCAGTCATTTTCTAACTTCATATAGATCCTTAAATGTATCATGTTGTTTTATGCCAACTTGCCTTCACATATTGTAATAGTTCCCTATGGACACTGTAATAATGCAAGCTTAGTGGCTTAAAAGCAGAAATTTATTCTCTCACATGTTTTGGAGGCCAGAAATCCAAAATCAAGGGTCATCAGGTTCATTCTCCCTTTGGAGGCTATATGGGAGGATTCCATTCCTACCCATTCCAATTTCTTGTGGCTGCCAGCATTCCCTGACTTGTGACCACATAATTTCAATCTCTGTCTGTGGTTGCACTGCTCTCTTCTCTTCTGTCAGTCTCCCTCTGTACACCCTTCACAAGGATATTTGTCATTGAATTTAACACCCACACAGATAATCCAAGATAAACCTTAACTTAGTCACATCTGCAAAATCCCCTTTCCATGCACAGGAACATTTACAGGTTCTGGGGATTTGGAACTGGATATCTTTGGGGATGGGGACATTGTAAATATACCACACACAAGCCTGAGACCCTCCTCAACCCTTTGTCATCTAGTCAATGCTTCTCAGACTATCTCTGATGAAACATCTATTTTAAAACAAATTAAATTTCAATTTCTTGCAGACTGGTACATTTTCAATCCATTGAGCTAGACTAGGAACCACTTGAACCAATACATTTTCAAAATTGCACGCATGGATTTAGCAACAATACCAAATTGCTGTAGAATTTTCAGAACTCCACTCTTATCTTACATCAGACCAGTAACAAAACATTTGAAAACTATCAGTAGTCCATAGACTTTGAGTAGCAGTGACCTAAAAGACCCTTGTTAATTCAAGTACCACATTTCCCAGAAACCTTCTGGCTTACCATTTGGGGCTTGGGTCTAATAGCCCCAACCTAAGTTTCTGTTGTTCTTCAGATACTTTATTTATTTATTTAAAAAGATTTTATTTATTATTTTTAGAGAGAGGGGTAGGGAGAAAGGCAGAGAGGGCAACAGACATCTACGTATAGTTGCCTTTCACCTGCCTCCAGCTATGGATCTGGCTGGAGACCTGGCTTACAACCTGGTTATGTGCCCTGGCTGGGAATCGAATCGAACCAGCAACCTTGGGGTTCGTGCAGGCCAGTGCCTTATCCACTGTGCTGCCAGCCAGGGCTGTTTTTTCAGATACTTTATTTAATTATATGTTTTGTACTCTAGCCTTAACGTTTTTTGTTTTGTTTTGTTTTATTTTTGTTGTTGCTGTTGTTTTTAGCCTTAAGTTTCTTAAAGAACCAGGACTTTGAACCTAACATAGATCTTGATTTATAAATATGCTCAATAGGTATTTTTGGAATGAATGAGTGACATATGGAGTCTGGAGGTTAAATATAAGATAAACAAAAGTAGAATTTATTTTGGAAAATACAATGAAGGGGTTTAGGGTGGTATGGTCAATTGCCAAAATGGTTACAGTTTTGTTCCATAAGGAAGGGACATCTATTTTCTTTACCCTTTAAATGTTGCCTGGCCTAGTGACTTGCTCTGACCAATAAAATGAGGCAGAAATGATACGAGTTTTGAAGTAACATTCAGACTTTTCACAGCCTCTTACCCTCTTCCACCATACGAACACATCTGGCTTAGCCTTTTAGAGAATGAGATGCCTTGCAGAGTCAGGCCATCCATTTGAGCCTGTTGGATAGGTGCATGAGCCCAGTCAGGAACAGGTGTGCCCAGATCAATCCAGAAGAATCACCTGGTTGAGCCCAACTGAGAATACACAGAATTGCGAGCTAAATGAAGTGATTCTTGTTTTAAGCCACTAAGGATGGTGTTTTTTTCACACAGCAAAAGCTAACTGATCCTGAGAGGAATAAAAAATGGGATGTGGAAGGTAGTGAACAGTTGTCTCGTGATTGCCCCCAGGGCAGAATAGGAATGGGTTCACACTGTGACAAGGAGGGTTAGAATTATCGGTTAGCAAATACTTTTTCTTTGAACTACAAAAAGTTAACACAGGGCCATTAAACTCAAGCTATTTTCTTCTATGAGGCAGTAGAAAACTAACATAGCCAGCAGCGGGTTTTCACACAGCAATCATTTGGTTCTCAGGCCACAGAGCAGAAGGGTGCTAACTGATCCACAAGGAGCTTAATTAAACTCAAGCCCTATTGTCTTAGAAACTGAATCAACAGGCAACAGCTGATGATTGTGCCCAACTATATAAAAACTGACAATGAGTTGGGCTGAAATTTACACTTAAAAAGAGGAAAGCAGTTGGGAAATACAGCTTTCAAATTTGATAACTGCGATTGAACTTGTGCTTCTCCTCCCTCATGGCTCATTTGGTCATTCGATAATTCACCACTTCCACAAATACGTTTTGCGCGCCTTCCACACACTGGGCATGGAGCTAGATAGCTGATGTTCAGTAGTGAGTAGGCAAACACAGACCTCACAGATCTTCCTGTTTGTCAGGAAAGACAACCCAAGAGGCAACTATGAAGCTTTGAAGCTTACCTTGTTTTCTTTTTTCAGACACATCTAGCAGACCTTCTGCTTCTGTGATGTCTGCCATGTATAACCAGACTCCATCAAGTCCTTGACATCTGCATCTTTCAGCATGACACTTAGATTGTTTCATTACTGAAATCAGCCATTTGAAATCACGCATCACTAAGTTATTGATGTGGGTCATCACTAAATCAGGGAGAGTAGAGTCAGTAGGTGTGAGAGAAGTAACACATCAGGTAGAAGCTTTTATGGGCTTCCAGGTGAGCCTCTTAGTGCCAGGCTATGATGCCCATTTTTAACTTCTGCTAAAAAATATCGGAGGCCTGGAGATCACAAATCAGATATATTGCATCCAACATTAAAAACATCTCATAATTTAGCACAGTAAATCAATCAATGAGTTCCTAGAAATATTGGAACTGAAATGAGAGTTGAACGAAAACAAAAATCTCTAGAGGTTTAGTTGGCTTAAAGGTATTTCTTGACATATTGAATCCCAGCAGTTAGAACATTTTGAAAAATGTTCTTGCAAGTGATGGAAAATGGCTTCCTGAAGGTTGTTTATTACTTGGTAGAAGAAGCTCGTTTGTCAGATCATAGGACAGTCAGCTATCAAGTAGCTGGGAGCCAGTGATTCCAACTTTGTGCTTTACACAGTCCTCTTTGATCTTAGTGTCCATTTCACACTTTAGAAAACTGCCATCCAAAGGATTGCTAAGAAAGATAGGACAGCTAACTTAAATCAGCTAAAAATGAACAGTGTATTAGTTCTTAATAACTTTTAAATAGCTTTGTGAAAGAGTGGCTTCATCTATCTGGCATAACATATTATATGCATGTGGATTTTATTTATTCTGCTATCCAAGAGCAGGGAACCAAGAATAGGTGACTAGAATATACAGTCTTCCATTTCTTCCATTATTTTTGCTTCTATTTTTTTAGTTGTTTTAGTACAATTGCACCCCCACCACCCTTGCCTGAAAAAAAAAAAAAAAAAAGCCTCAGCCTCACTACTTTGAAGTAGAAAGAGCATGGGACTGGTTGTCAGGAAACAGATTTCTATATTCTTGGCTTAAGGATTATTTGACCTCTCAATTCTTAGTTTCCTTATCTAAAGATAGACACAAAATAGTGGATTCTAGTCCTTGTGGTGGGTAGGAGGGTGTTACATTAATTAACAGAGAAGAGAGGTACTTAACAAACATTAAAAGCACTGTGTAAATGTACTGTCACATTTTAAGTTTGAAATGTGCTATGATACTCTCTGGAAACCAGTCCTGAAGCAATCTCAGCTCTGATCCTGGGGAAATGTGAGACTGTGCAGGGCTGCCTGTGGACCCTGTGTTCCATGTATGAAAGTGCATTTCCCTACACAGATGACATCCTTCTTATTTTGGCACCAGGCCTCAGTAGCTCACCTTTCTCGGGTTGGCAGTTGTATACTAGCTGCCTCCTGAGAAATCCCGATTAGCCTTGCTTCCTAATTCACAGGTGTGGCATTAGATTTGGGAATTCTAAGATGATTTCTTACAAGTCACAATGTTCAGTGTACACGCAGCACATTCCAGCATTCGACATCTCAAGAATGTCTTACCAACTGTCACTGTTGCATCAATTTCAAAATCTTGAGGAATTTAATAAGTGTCCTCCATTTCCTTTAAAATCATTCTCCTTTGATGAGGAAACTCCTATAGACAACATGTCTTGCTCTGTTCTTTAAACTGCGAAAGAAAACACATATGCATACACACAAACTCATGCATATACACACCAGAAACAGGAAGTGCTCTGTTATTAAAAACTAAAACTGATTATGTCAATCTATTACATTAAATAAAGAAATAACTCACTCACCTGTTTCTTAATAGCTCTACATTGAACACACGTTACCTTTTGAAGACATAGAGAATGTTGACACATGGACCATAAGCACTCACTAGAGAGGCCACACTATTTATATTCGGGAGAGGCTGTTGGACCCACTGAGTTCAGTAATATTTATGAGATTCCTTCCAATTTATGTATTAAACTTGGAGACCAAGAGCAATTCTAGTGCACTGCATTGTTTGAGTTTCTCCATCTTGCATAAGGTCTAAGATAACCACCCACTCTTCCTCTGTCCCTCTTTACCTCCTTTCCTTCCTTCTGTAACAATACTTTTCTGAGTGTCTATGATGTTTACATAGCACATTGCTAGGAGTGGTAATACAGTTGTGACCAAGACAGATTAGTCTCTGCCCTCATGCAGCTTGTAATGTTAACTGAAAGAAAAAATGATGACTCCAGAAAGTCTTTAGAGACCTGATGATTCTCAGCCAGGAAGGCTCTTGCTGCCTTGAAAAGCTGAAGGTGATAGATTGGCTTAGGAAAAGCCATGGTAGGTCCCTACCTGGTCATTTAGGCAGGATTTTAGCTTTTAATTTGTGTTTTTCAACATAAGAAGGTTACCTTTAGAGGCTGGAATCTGGAAAGCAAAAAGTAGAACATGCTTTAATGGATACCTGCCACACAACTCTTCTGTCCCATAGTCTCTTTTCTAACCTCTATTGGAGACTCAGATTGAGAGATCTGGTGTCCTTCTAACCAGGTTACATAGCAATAGGAACCACATTTCCTATTAGGAAGGACACTGAATGCTCCTTCCCCTTTCCCCAACCACAGGGCTCTATGTGGTTACAGATGATGAACTAGAGAGACTCCTTGTCTTTTAAACAGTTGCAGAGTATGAAATTCTTCCTGAAAAGAGCATTTGCCTTTTTTGTTGATATTCTAAAGAAGGTAAAGATAAGGTTGTTTAGACACCGTTTGATAAAACCTCCTGAAAAATTGATCTGAAACTTGTGATAATCTCTTGCCAACCAAAATTGTCCCCTATTCTTTGAATCAGGTGCCACCCGGCACCTCTAGGAGTCGTTCCAGCTCTGATTATTCTCTTGAGAGAAATTGGCATTCTGCAGTTTTACTTGCTACACAAAGGGTCATCGTAAATACCAAGCAGAGATTCATGTCCCTCATTTCATAGTCCAGCTATGTGTGCTTGTGAAGGAAGGCCTCTTGTGAGCATTACATGAGTTATCAGATGCAGACACCTTAACACAGGGCCTGGCACAGAATAAATGTAGTAAATTGTAGGAATTGATAGGTATGCAGTTTGTACGTACATTCCTGTGCTTTTAGTTGTCACAAACATGCTTAACTGATTGAATATGTTGGAAGTAAACATAGATTTTATTTGTTTGATTTTATAAAGTATTAACTATATATTTATTTAACTTTATGATACTAGTCAGATACTCACACTCAGAATATGATTGCTTCCTGCATATGTTGTTATAGGGCCAGAAATTCATCACTGGGCTTTCCATTGTTAAAGAATTATAATTTTCCAGTTTTCAGAATTCTTCTGGGTATTCTTTGGGAGAAAAAAAAAAAACTTTTGCTTCTTTAAGCCAACATCTAATAAGACAGTTGGGAAGAACATGCTAAATTGTTCCTGAAATCAGCCTTTGAATACAATTGTGATCCAAGAGGGAATATGGAAATTGTTATCTGTTGAGAGACTGCCATGCATTAGAACACTATTAGGCATTCTCACCTGATATTAAGTCATACAGCATCCCTGCCACTAAATGAGGTTATGTCCATTTTAATACATGAAGATATTGTGGCTCAGAGGGCTTAAGTCCTAATCTTTAGTGTTTCTATAGTTAGGTGATAGAATTTAGAATCAGGTTTGTCTAATTTCATAGTCCTACCTCTTTTCCCATACTTCCAAAGGGGAAAGAATAGAGAATAAGAACGGAGGTTAGGTCAGGGTGTGAAGGCTCTTAAGGTAAATATGGCATTTATTTAGGACAAGGCTTGGGATTAAAAACAGATAAACAAACAAAAGAATATACTTGTTATAGTCTGCTTGGGCTGCCAAAACAAAACACCATAGACAGGTGGCTATTGTCTGCTTACAACAGACATTTATTTTCTCACAGTTCTGGAAGATGGAAGTCTGAGTTCAGGGTGCCAGCATTGGTTGTTTCTGATGAGGCTTCTTTTCCTGGCTTGTAGGTGGCCACCATCTCTCTGTATGCTCATATGACCTATGAGTGTGAGCAAGTGATGAGGGAGAAAGAGAGAAATGAAAGAGGGAGGAAAAGAGCAAAAGCAAGCAAGTTCCCGTGTCTCTTCTTAAAGACAAAAATCCTATTGGATTGGATGAGGGCCCCATCTTTGGGACATTTAACCTTTATTACCTCCTTATAGTCTTTATTTTCACCTACAATCATATTGGGGGTCAGGTGCTTCAACATATGAATTTGTAGGGAACATATCTCAACCCATAGCAATACTTTGCTGTGTATTAATGCTTGTCTATGTCTACCTTATTTTTATGTCACTGATGCTTAATATGGTCCCCATAATAAAACTCAATAACTTATTTTGAATGAACTAATAAATGAATGAATGAATAAAGCAATTGGAGGTCCTTTCTTTCCAAGAGGCTATAAAAATTGATGCTAAGGTATAATAGGATTATAAAAAGAACTTTTAGCAGGTTAATTTTCTTTAAAAAATTTCATGAGAGTTTTCATTAAATAACTTACTAGATATTTAGTTTTAATCTAGAGCAGGATTTCTGAGCAAGGATACTATAGACATTATGGGTGACGTAATTCTTTATTGTGAGGGTTGTACAGTGACTCGCATAATGTTTAGCAGCATCCCAGGCTTCTACCCGCTAGATGCCAGTAGCTTCCCTTGGCCCCAAATCATGACAATAAAACTTGCCTCCAGACTTTGCCAGATGTTCCCAGGTGAGGGGGTGGAGTGGGGGCTAGTAAATTCATTTGAGAACTATTGACCCAAATTCTAGATTCTGGGCCACAATTATTATGGCTCTTGGAAAGTCTTCCCAATTCTGAAACATAATCTACTTCAGCCATCAGGATGCATGAGCCCTTGAAGAGCCTCCCCTGATTTCCCAAGCTACAGCCCCTTTATTGATTATACTTGTCCACCTTCCTTGACTGCCTGTCCCTCTGTTGCTCCTCTTAATAATTCCTAGTTTTAGGAAGTGCATATTCTTTGCTTCTGCTCCCAGTTAAGTAAAGGTCAATTGAATAGCAACAAATATGGCACCTTAGATAGACTTCTTCCTGGTTCTGCTACAAAATATGCTTTCTAATCTCAGTAAAGCAATGATATACAGCTTGCTTCTCAACTTTCTAGTGAAATTTCACTCTCAGATCCTCTCATCAGGTTAACTGATGCTTACAATAGCAAGACTTGGACTTGACTGCTTTTAACATCTGTCTCCTTTTTAGGGACCTTCTCTCTCTCTTTTTGATTTTCTCTAAAGGAAAGTTCATTCTCTTGTCTAAGGCACTCTTAGTCTTCTTCCTCACTACCTTCTTCACATTATGGGTGGCCCCCACTCCAAGTTTCTTTGCCCTTACTTACATCTTCAGTAACTCTCCCATTCTACTTGTCTTTTCTTCTGTTTCTGAAAACTTGCTTAGTTTTCTCCACCCTAAATTTAAAAAAAATAAAATAAAATAAAATAAAAACTTCTCTCCCTAACCCACTGGTTCTCAATCAAGAGGGATTTGGCTCCTAGTGGACATTTGACAATGTCTAGAGATATTTTTGGTTGTTACAACTGAGAAGAAGGGTGCTACTGGTGTCTAGTGAGTAGAAATCAAGGGTGTTTAGAAAACCTCCTTAAAAATCACAGGGCCTTTTCTCTCACCCCCCAAAAAAGACTTATTTTGCTTCAGATGTCAACTGTTCCTGAGTTTGAGAATGCTTAACTCTACAATTTCTTGGAGATGCTACATCACTTCTGATCTTTAACTTTTTTTTTTTTTTTTAAAGATTTTATTTATTATTTCCAGAGAGAGGGGAGGGAGAGAGGCAGAGAGGGAGAGAAGAATCAATGTATGGTTGCCTTTCACCTGCCTCTAGCCACAGACCTGGCTGGAGACCTGGCTGGAGACCTGGTTATGTGCCCTGGCTGGGGAATTGAACCAGCAACCTTTGGGTTTGCAGGCCGGTGCCTTATCTACTGTGCTACCAGCCAGGGCCCTGATCTTTAACTTTTTAACTTCGAAAAATCATGCTGCTCTTGTTTATGGCTCAATAACACTCATTCCTTGATCTACAGCAATCTAACTTCCTCCCATTAGTCACCAAATCATCAAATTACATGGTCCCAGTTGACCCCAGTCCAGCCATTATCTACCCAAGCCTCTCTGCATTGAGTGAAGCTCCTCCATTCCCAGTTGATAGCTTAGAAAATCAGGGAAGTTCCAGGACATGCTGCATCCCAGTGGGGCTGAAGAAGACTGGCTATTTGGAATTGAGAAGCTTTCTAAGATCCACAGTACTTTTTGATCTAGAAGCTAAACTCTAGATCATTTGCTTTCAAGTGACTTTTCCACCCACCATCTCAGCCTGAGGACATTTGTCAAAATCTGGAGACACCTTTAATTTCAATGTTTGGGGTTGGAGGGTGGGGAGCAAGGGTACTACAGGCATCTAGTAATTACAGTCCAGGGATGCTGCTAAACATCCTATAGTTTTATTTATTCTCACTCATCCTTTGGACTCCTTTCTTGGCTCTGTTTTGTCTTTATTTTCCTCCAATCTTAGAGATCTGTTTTCATTAATTCTGCATTCTTCTTTCTCCTCCTTTTTTCCTTATCTACCTTGATAGTATGTAAACTTTTCAAGAGCATTTTAATCATTCCAGACACCTATAATATGTTGGAGAATGCCTCAACAAGTATTTGTGTGCTTTAATCAGTATTAAACTACATATATGTCTATGTGTAAAACAAAACAAATAAGTAGCATTCAAACCTCATGGAAAACCCTTGAGCAAAATTTCAGGCTTTTCTATATCATGTGACTTATCTTACATAACTTGTTCTGTGATGGTAAAACTCACCCATGGAAAGCTTCGAGAAGTGGGAGTCAGAATTTAAGATTAGCTGCTGACACTACCGCTAAGGAGCTGGGTGACCCCACTAAATCTGGCATCAGTCTTGGGTATGATTCCTTATCTGTAAAATAAAGGCCCTTAAAGCAGATGAGCAGCAAGAGTCTTTCCAATTCCTAGGTCCTAAATAGGAAACTCATAAAATTCAATTCCTGGTAAAACATGTTTTAATTCAGCAGGATTATAAATAGAAAGACATTAGGTTGACCTAATCATTTAATAAGCATCTACACTTTATGGGTCAAATACTGTGTTAAACATATGTGTGTATTTATAAGAAACACATATGTGTTTATGTATGTGCATGTGTGAATGTGAGTATGTTTGTATATTCTTAACTTTCCATTAATTAAAGTTTGGTTAAAACCAGACTTTATTGTTAGGTCCAATGTTCCAGTGGAGTTCTAGGTGAGTTAAAAGAAGTTAATCACAAAACCATAAATTAGCCTTAACAATTGTGTAATAGATAATGACAATGTAATAAGAGGAAATTTAAGAAACAATCAGAAATTGTGTGTTTTTTTGTCCAACAAAGCACATGTTAAATTAACCAGTAAGCCTTGAAACTATACATATCTACCTGATGATTATTTTATGTTATGTTGTGTTTAAAAAATGGTTCCAAAATACTAGATTTATAGCACTGCAGAACCCCACACTGTTGCAATGCTATCTTCAATTCAGCCACTCCATATTGAAATTTCACACACAATAATTGGCTGACCTTCACAGCTATGGCAGAAACTAATTAAAGCTGTAAGGCTGTGCTAGCAATGCTTTTGTGTGAAATGTGAAGTATGGTGATAATGAAATATGGGGTGCAGATGTTATTGTCTTAGATAGACTATGCTCTTGGTTCACACTAATGAAGAACAGCAATTATTAAAAAATACTTTTACCATTAATTATTTTGTATTGTGATAGTAGAAACAAAAACATGGCGGCATCTCTCTTACCAGCTTCTCCTCTATGTAATTTTATGAAACTTGACCAGCAGACTTCTGTATCATTAGACATCCTGTTTCCTTTTTCTTTTCTTACTGATTTTTAGACATTTGGGAGCCCCCAGAAAGGACCTGGCTGGGTTCAGAAAGCAAAGGGTAAAGGGCAAACTAAAAATGGTCACCCATAAAGATTTTTAGACAGCTGGAGGATTAAATAAATGAAGCTTTTTGGAAATAACTATACACACCAAACAGAGATGTCAGTAGAAATATGGGGCCCTCCACACCGTTGGGGTATGATAGGCAAAGGTCACTGCTGCTATGAGGTGCAAGTGGAGAAATAAAGCAGGCAGAAGCTCTGGCTCTTGGTGTCAGGAGGCTGAGTTTCTATTAATAAATCAGTGAGACTTACAGGACTTCTGCTGGGTCAAATGAAACAAATCACAGATTTGCAACAATTGAAGAAAAACACCAAACTAAAGAAAAGGCACATTGAATAGTTGACTCTTAGCTTTCATGGGCTAATGATCCATTCTGTTTCTCTTTAGCTCTCTCCTCATTAATATTAGGCCACTCTGTTCTAACAGGTGGAGGTAGGAGAGACATGAGTTAAACTCAAATTGGTCCATTTTCCTACTTAGGTAAAGAGATTGAAATTACTTGCCAAAATAAAAATTTACAAATATTTGTGTAATTTTATTCATTGTCTATGTCCCATACTACCCACAGCTTCCTACATTGGCATCTTAAGGCATCTAGGAAGTTCTGGGCACTAAATCAGCAAGGATGAGGAGGGTAGGAGGTGGCAGCAGAAGCAGTAGCAGCTGGTGAGCATCACTGGACCATCTCACTTCAGACTGAGCAAGAGACATAGATTAGTGCTTGGGAGGAAGAGGATAAATGGCCATGGAAGTAGTATAGTAGAGGAAGATGTAGTGTAGAGTTTAGAAGATATATCTTTGTAACACTTTAGGCTCCTTTTTTTTTTTTTTTTTTTAAATGGCTGTGCTACTTGTCAATATGTTCAATCCTTTAGTAACAGAATATTCAGTGAGACCATAACTGAATTTGAGGAGTCATTAATATAAGCTAGTGATAGACAAAATGACTGTTAAGACTATGTGTCTCTTCATTTTTTGGGGGAAAGGGTACGCATTTCTATACTTGTTTGAAGAAGAGCTATATATTGTGAGGTAGGAGCAGGAATGTTTAGTTGCTGTAAAGAAGTTTGGTCTACCCTAAAGGATTGGCTGCGCCTCTCCAAACCCACCCTTCATTGCCAGTTTTTAATAATGGATCATTTCTGTCTTACCAGCTTGCGCAATCTTGCAATTTTTAGTAGAGAGCGTTACAGGGACACTAGAAAAGGCAAAGGCTTTTCCTCCTGGTTCCAGTACATTTTCTGCTTGCTCCCACAGTGTAACGTGGTAAGAAGCTCACAGAGCACACACCAGTGGGGCTCAGTGCCAGCAAGTTTCATCATTAGCCCCATATATGGCTCTCCCAGCAGCCCACAGGACAGCTTTGCACAGAGTTCCACTGCAGTAAACTTCTCCACCATGCAGTGAGCCATGGTCACATGCTCTCTCAGGAGTCTGGATCTCAGCCCTTGAAGGAGAAAGGGTTTCATTGGGTCCTCTGCCTCAGCTGTAGACATGGAGTCTTCTCCCTATAGCTGCCATTTTTGTAATCTTACTTTCCAGTAAGTAGGTAAAAGTTAGTTATTCCTAGTAGGAAATCCCTACTTTTAATTGATCTTTTTCATTAGCTTTTCCTTACTCAAATTATAATGTGGTTTCTGTCTCCTGATTGGAACCTGCCTAATTCAATGCTCCTCCCATCTTCAGTTCAATAATTTATAAAATAAATAAAGAATTACTTTGACAATATGGCTGATTGGACTAAACATGAAAAGGGCCCTGGGCAAGGAGCTATTGGTAATAGTAGATGTAGTAGAATATAGAAGATTATAATAAAAACAGTTGTCAGTTCTCAGAAGAAATGCCCATGAATTCCAAAAGGTTATAGTCCCATGTAGTGTTCAGTATAAAGAGCAAAGCAAAGATGTACCAAAATTAAAAATTTTACCCCATGCCAAATAAAATGGGAATGAAAAATAAACCCAAAAGCTTAAAACATAGAAAATGTGGAAAGGTGACGATACAAGCATACGCTCCATGTCAAAATCACAGAGCATGCACTTAGAGAATATAAAGACCTCTAATGTTACGTTTTTAGGGCCAAGCTGTGAAATTGTCATGTTCGAGCGCTCCTGGCTTATAGTGGAGCTAGTTGGTCTCTATCTCAGGAACTGCTTTCACTATTATCACCATTCTTTCACAATACACCCCCAATTCATTTATTTGAGGCAGACTCTGGAGCATAGCTAAATTGTACAGAACACTGCCCTCTCTTTACAGCACAATCATCATTTTCCTCAGCCATTGTACCATTACACACAATATGATCAATAACAGAGTGGATGCAGTTAAATAGAGCAGTAAAGAGACCTAGCTGGGCTCATTAATGAGAGGCCAGGCAGGCTGAGCAAAAGGAACCTGCCCTTCCCCAAGGAGAGAAATTGCCTCCCAGGATATCAAACCATGTTTCTCCTCAGGCTGCTTGGCACATGGACCTATCAATACCAGGGGTGGAGTGTTGTGATGGTAAAGGCTGCCCATGGGAATGGCATCTGGGGACAGCAATTCAAGCATGAAAGGAGAGGGCGATAACTTGTTCAGTGAGAAATAAATGAGTTACAGTGCTCCTGGCCAGGTGTCTTGTCTGATACTAATATGCTAGGAGTGCCCCTTTGGCTTAGAAAAAATAATGTCAAACTTTGTTTCGAGCCAGAGCCCTGGGGACAGGTAAAACAGGGTTGCTGCAAAGAACTGCTTTTTAACCAGACACTGAGCAAAGTGCAGCTAAGAAAACATCAGATGGTCTTGATGGTGGTTTTTTTTAAGACCAGGGTGGCTCCAAAATGATGAGTCTTTAGCACCTGCCTGTTTGTGGTGAAATCTGATTTGCTGCCCCCATGAAGTAAATGTTGCTGTAAGTCAGGAATCAAGAGAATGACAGTGACTGTGAATTGGGTTTATGTGAGTGTCTCTAGCCCAAGAAGGGGGCTACTTGTTGGTACATTCTCAGGATAATCTGTGGTCCATGTAGACTCACATGAAAATAAAATAGTCACTTATATATACCAAGGATCCGACTAATTCTTTGTAGTGACACATGTCACATCATACCAAGTTGATTAGGTTTCTTCAGTCATCAGTCATATTCATTGAAACCTGGGTCAAAGGTAACCACTTTAATTGCTCAATTGACCCACAATTAATTACTGTATGTTAACACATATGGTTTTGGAGATATCTCAGGCCAAATATAGTCACCAACAAAAATAACCAAAAAAATAGTCACAACCTGAAATATTGTATTTCTTTGACCCTAAGAGATCATTTATAACCTGTATCTTTAAGTGTTTTCAAGTGAGTGTGGGGGATGTAAAATTCCAAACATGAAATGTACACATTGTTTTTAAGAAATATCCTGATTTTAGAAAAGTTTAAATGTAAAACAGAAAGAAAAAAACCACATCCTCAAAAGCAGATATTTTAAAGTTGGAGGAAATGCAAGCTATTATATAAGAGGTTCTTCCTATGCCTTGACATTCAATCAAAATAGAAGACTAAGGTATTTGGGGAGTATAAGATAATGTTGTTCATGAAGTTCAAGAACTCCTCTAATAATTCAAAACCGATAATATGTTCAATTTATAAAAGAAGAGCAACCAGATAATTATCTGAAATACACATATCAAAAGGAGACTTTATCTTGGCTGCGTACATCTTCACCGAAGATGAAAAGTTTTCTGGGCATATTTTCAGGACATGGGGGAGTGCTTAGTAGAGTCTATGCATAAGGTATCGTGGACTACTTGGACTATACCCAAAGAACCCTGAAACACCAATTCATAAGAACCTATGCAAAAGGGGGAGGGGGGAGGGGGGAGGCAGAGGCAAAGAAGGGGAGCAGCTTAGACAAGAAC